>CM072816.1:39481582-39745158 GCA_036937905.1 Salvia rosmarinus | reverse complement strand
AAGAGAATATACTTAATGTTCGTTTTCCCAAAGCAATCATTAGTGAGGAGAAGAGCATTTTAACAAGTTGTTCGAGAGTTGATGAAGAAGAGGGATTAACCACAAGGTGGCGACGCCTACCACCACGTACATCGGGCAAGATCGAGACTAGCAATCGACAAATCGGGATTCTAGAAAATGGTCCAACCTTCTGAAGGATTGATCCACCAAACTACCCGATGCACTATGGGCGCACCGCATACAGGCTCGACGAGTCCTTATCGTCAGGTGTTTGGGGCTTGCCATCTTCCGTGGAGATTGAGCACAAGGCCTGCGGGCCATCAAAACCATCTTTGAGTTGCAAGATGCTTCATCAGGACGTTAAAGAGTCAAGAATTACGAATGAGCATAGACAATGCCTGAATTTACAAAGAAAGGAAAAGGCCATCCGACAAACACATCGCGCACAAAGATTTGAAGCTTGAATGGTTTTATTGTTCAATTCCCGACGCTTTTTCCCGGAAGTTGAAGTCTCGCTGGAGTGGCCCGCTCATTATCGAAGGAAGCCGTATGGTTCGGTTGTGCTCACTAAAGAAGGTTTAGATGAATCATTCGAGGTCAATGGTCAACGTAGAAGCCCTTATGTAGGGGGTCCACATCCTTCACGTGGAATCGTCAATTTAGTCATATGATCATTTCGTCAGCTAATGACAAGAACAGCCGTGAGGAAACCCACGCTTTCTTTATGTTTTGTTCTGTGTTCTTTCGGTTTTGTCTTTGTTTCGTTTTTGATCTTTTTTGGTTTCGTGGTGCGTGATGAGAGATTTATCTAGATCGAACATGGTCGAAAAGTCAAACTTGCAAAATCACGCCGCAGGAGACATTAGCGCCGGACGTCGCACAAACACAAGAATATTATCGGCGGGCATCTCATTCTGGGCACCTATAGATCCCGCATACCGGGCATCGATCACAAGCACAGAGAACGCCACGCCCTCGAACAATGATGGCCGAGAACTCCGACCGAGGACCTGAAAGCGATCTTTTGTCTCACCGAATGCCTCCATAATTGCCATCAGGGCATCCTTCCAACACTGGGATTGCTCTTCCTCGGGCACACATCGACGGATCACATCATCCTTCCCGAATTTGAACAGATATGGCTCGTCCCAGAAATATTGCCTGCACAAGGTTAGAAAACGCTTCCTTTCCTGAAAGGTTAGATCAGGTCTCATCTCCCCACAAGCAAGATAATTCACAATGTCAGCGAACCACGGGGAAGATGAGACCGCAAAAGCATTTTCATAGGGGAAGTCATTAGCAACAGTCTCATGCAAGAGTCTAACACTCGGGGATTGAAGACGAGACAAATGATCAGCCACACAATTCTCACTCCCCTTCCTATCCTTAATCTCTAAGTCGAATTCTTGAAGGAGAAGAACCCAACGGATCAACCTAGGCTTTGCTTGAGGTTTGGTTAACAAGTACCTTAAAGCTGCATGGTCACTATGGACAATTACTTTAGAACCTATGATATAAGAGCGAAATTTTTCTAAAGCAAATACCACGCCTAACATTTCTTTTTCGTTGGTCGTGTAATTCACGTGCATGATTGAGGTAGAATTAGTATAGTAAATTACACTGAGCATCTTATCAACACGTTGACCTAAAATGCAGCCTCACAAAGATGATTGCTAGCATCACACATGATCTCAAAATGTTCATTCCAGTTCGGGGCTACAACCACGGGCACTAGTCAACTTTTCTTTCAACACGGAGAAAGCATGCATACAATCATGATCAAACACAAAGGCACATCTTGGGCGAGCAAGCGACGAGGTTGAGAGATTTTGAAAAATCCTTAATAAACCTACATGAGAAACCCGCATGCCCTAAGAAACCCTAATCCCTTAACGTCCAGCGGTGGTGGCAATTTCCTATAACATCAATTTTAGCCTATCCACCTCAATCCCATCATGAGAGACCAAGTGCCCGAGTACTATACCGCTCTTAACCATGAAATGACTATTTTCCCAACTTAAAGTTAAATGACTCTCGACACGTCTATTAAGCACATGATCAATTTTGCCAGCGGTCATCAAGCGAGGAGCCAAAATGTAAAAGTCATCCATAAATACCTCCGTGTACGCCGATCATTTCGAGAAGATGGACATCATGCAGTTGAAAGGTTCGGTGCATTGCAAAACCAAACGCATACGGCGGTAAGCAAATGTCCCATGCGGGCTCGTGAGCGCCGTCTTGGATTGGTCCTCCTGAGTTATGGCAACTCGATAATAACCGTAGAAACCGTTAAGAAAGCAATAAAACTCGTGACCGCTAACCTATCAAGCATTTGATCAATGGGCGGTAGAGGAAGTGATCCTTTTGGTGGCGGCATCATTCCCGTAGTCAATGCACATGCGCCGTCCCGTGGTGGCTGGGACCGCACCAACTCCCCTCGCTATTCTCGGATCTGATGCCCCTTTTCTAAGACTACATGCACGGGCTCGCCCATTCACCATCGGTGATGGGAAAGATGAGGCCTTCGCCAGAGTTTGTAGATCTCTTGCTTCACTACTTCAAATCACGTGGTTCAACCTCTTTGACCGTCTGCAAGTCGCCGAGCTCCTTCTTCCAAGGTGATGCGATGCATACGTGGCGGGGTTAATACCACCGATATCGGCCAAACTCCACCCGGGGCAAGCTTGTTCCTCTTGAAACACCAATCAACGATCTTCTTCATATCGAGCCAAAGTCGGCGGGAGATGATCACCGGCTCGCTCTCCATCCTCTAGAACACATACTTCAATCGTTGGAAGCTCCTCGAGGTTCAACGGTGGCTCGGGGAAGCTTGCCCGGCACGTAAGCAATTCTTGCTCGTCGGCCGATCCCATGAAAACCTCTTCAACCCTGTATTGTGCTGCAAAATACATTCTCGACCAAGGGCTCGATAGCATCGACAAAAGCACAATCATCAATATAATGAGCGATAGGGGCATTAAGGTTGTCTCTCATGAGAAAATGTAACCGTGGTCCCTAAAGCAGTCGTCTTAATAAGACCACTCTTAACATCTATCATGGTATTAGTGGTGGCTATAAACGTCTCTGAGGGAGAACGATGTGAGACCTACCATCATCCCGTACATCCCCAACTTCCAAGACCACAAAATCCGTCAAAATTATTAGACCCCCACATTAACCATAACATTTTCCACTACCCCTGGGGTATCTCATAGATCTATCACTAATTGAAGGGTCATGCGGTGGGTTTCAACTCCTTAAGACCTAATTCTTGAAAGATAGAATAAGGCATCAAATTAATTCCTCCCCAAATTAAGCATACCTAAGCCTCTTTCCCATTCCCCATAGCAATCTTAATGATAAAGCTACCGGATCGCTAAGCTTGGGTGGAAGAGAAGTTGCATGATTGAATTAGCCGTCTTGGAGACGACCACATTGCAATGTCTCCCCGCCTCTTCTTGGAGGTGAGCTCATAAAGAATTTGACATAGGGGCGGCCGGATGGCGTCTAGCGAGGCAAGTTGGCGTGTACTTGAGACAACAACTTGAGAAATCACGAACTGTTGGTCCCGCTGCATTCGTCAACCGATGGGATAAGGGACCCGGCTCGAACAATGTCTTTGTAGATTGTCCGTGGAACATAAGGATTGGCTGCTTGTGCAACTCACTCATCTTTCTTCCTAAACCTCTTCTTCAACATTAGGTTGCTCAGCGTCGACGGTGGGTGCCGTGAAGGTACTGGAGTCGGCATAGTCACCATGTTATTGATAACCTTCCACTTGAGCACCAGTCGCGGCATGAGCTTGATGAGCTTGCCGGGACAACTTGTTCTCTCGCTCTGTTGCCTCATCTCATTAATAGAAGTGGCAATCGACCCATGGTTTCTCAGACGCCTCATCGCCGCCTCCGTCTTGTCGCTTATCCGATTGTTCTTAGCGATGTGGCGTCGAGAGAATCATCACCGAGTCCGTCCGAGATTGCGGGGCGCGTGGAAACTGCTGAGGGAGGAGGTCGCGGGGTATTGTGCTGACGGTGCTAGCGTGCGGGGAGGCGTCGAGTCTGCGTGTTTGAACCCGAACCACGACCTTGGTTCCGATTCTTCCATCTAGAGTCAGATGCGGTCGGTTTTGCTCATAAGTCGGCCTCGGCTCATAAGGTGGTCGAGGCCGAAACCTGCATAGAATAAGCCTCTACTCCGCCTTCATGAGACGGTGCTCCCGTATTAGGACAAATATCTCGTCAGATATCCCATTTCCATACAAATTCCACAAGGATGATAGAGAAATTATGTGGAGGAGGCCGAACTCTTGCGGAAGAGCAAATAACTCACAGGGTGGTTAAGGAACTCGATGCTTCATCTTCATCTCGCTCGTCTCTCTCATAAGTTGTGCCATCTGCCTCGTCAACCCGATCCTGCTCCACCGAGGTTGACGAAGATCGGGCGCGTACTAGATGCCTACGGAGGAATTGCTCGCCATGACGTTAAAGATCTCGTCGAGAGCCTCTACCGTGATATGAGCTATGTTGCCCCGTCATTGCGTTGTCGACCTTTTCCGATCGGATTTCGGGATCCCGTCGTAGAAGAATTGGCACAAAAGAACCAGCGGGAAGAAGTGATGTGGGCATTGCCTCAAGCTCTTTGAATCTTTCTCTTGCTTCATGGAACGGCTCATCTAGATCCCGCCAACGTCGTAATTTTTGATCGAAGATCCTTGGTCTTCGCTACGGATAGAACCTCAACATGAATCGCTCCACCACGTAGTTCCAATTTGTCGTAGTCGGTGGAAATTTCATAAGCCAAGACTTGGCTTTATCCTTCGTGAGAGAATAAGAAAGCAGTAGCGATCTTCAACTGTTCTTAGTTCGGGCCAAATGTAGGGAGGAATCGCACCACTTGGTTATACTCGATAAAACTTTAGGCATCCTCATTTGCCATACCATGAAAAGTGGGAATGAGGTTGAAATGATTAGCTTCAACTCATACCACGTGCCATGAGGCCTGACATGATAAGATTTGTAGTCTCACTATCTTAGGGCTAAGTAATCCCCATCGCGGCGAGGCGCTGCTCCGTCATTATTGTTGTTCACATTCTCATGGTTATTGCTTCGTGGGTCACCCATGATCCTCGGGGGATTCTTCAAACAAAAGATTCTCTATGGTAGTAAATCCTCCTTCAAGCGTGAGAGAACTATTCTCACGAAGCTATCACAATCGGAGTGATCGAACTCCGTCACTGAACGCGATCGCGGTTTCCTTCATGAGTATACTTCAACGGGGATGCCGATCTAGGAGTTAGACTTGGCGCCCCCACATACACAACACTCGACAAACGAGATCAAACACTGCTGCGGTACAAAATAAGAAAGCGAGGAGAAGAATAAAAGCGAAAAACATGCAACATTAATAAAGCGCTTAAAGTTTTTCCGCAATGGCGCCAAAATTTGTTTGATCAAAGTGTACTCTTAATCGACTCATAATCGAATGAGGTGTTATAGTAGGAAAGTTAACCCTGATCTCTCGAGGAAAACTTAACGTATGCTACTAAGTTACCACACTAAAGCGATAAATTCCTAAACACTCTAATCACACGAGGGTTGATTGATTACCTAGGCGAGGAAATATTAAAGAAAGAAAGGCGAATTAACTAGACGGAAATTGACAAAGCGGATAAATTATCTAGGCAAGAATTAAACCCTAAATCGAAGAACGGAATCAAAATTATAAACCACAGGCATGAATCGAAAGATTAAGCGGAAGACAAGAATCTTAAACAAATACCAATATTAATCATAACCCAGCGTGAAATCGATAACAATCAATTACGAATAGGCGGAATAAGCGATAAAAGAAACTTACGAATAAAATCAAGCGATGGAATTGATATTGAACTTGATACGAATCGATAATCCTTACAATAATTCTTTGCTCGAAGAAGAAAGAAGAACAATAATTGAAAACTTGAAAAATAGAAAATCCTCGTCCGAGCGTAAGAAAAATAAAAGGCGGAAAATAATAATGAGTGTAGGGTTACGTTTTAAAACACGTATATATAGCGGCCCAATGTACGCTTAAGCCGAGACGCGAACGCCCAGCGCACGGGCGCGACGTTATAGCAACGAAAGCGGGCGAAATAAACTCGAGCCAACGCGAGACTCGCATCTTCTCGGAAGGAGGAGCCACGCGGAGCATAGCGGCCCGCGCGCCGAGCCTCGGGATGAATTCACTTATAGCGCGGCCGGGACACGATGCGGCGCCGGACGCCGGAGTCTCGGGGCAGATCTTCAGACGCCACCACCAGCGCGGGCGCAGCTGGCGTCGGATCACGAGGTCTTGACAGCGCCCAATGCGGGACGCGTTCCAGCGTCGGGACGCGAGCGCTCTGGAAGCGTACCAGCACGGACACACTGGCGCGGGACGGGTCTCTTCGATGCGGCGGCGATGCGCGCCCAGCGCCCGGCTACGCCGAGTCCGGCGCTTGGTGCGCTTCTTTATGCATGAAATGTTCAAGCGCAATCATTCCCTACACAAAACACAAACGAATATGATTCGACAAAAGATATTCAAATATAACCAAAAGGAATCAAATCGTCGAAACAAATAAAGAAAAACAAAACAAAACATGCAAAACAAACATTGAGAAGAAAAGGTGCCATGAATATTGGGACGGAGGAGTATATAATAATAACACCGGATTACGAAAATAGAAACTTCAGTTTTCCTTCTTTTTAACATTCTATTTTGGATAAACATTAATATTGTTAATCAATTTGTTTATCTTCAGTGATATTATTCATTTTGTCAAAAATCTCATGCTAGTTGTTAATCAACTTGGGAACTATGCAGGTTTTAGCTTTTCCTTGTCCTACATTTTGGTAATTTCTTGAGGCCCACCGAATGGTCATATATTTACCAAAACACTGGCTTATTTTCTACTTATGTGATCTCTTCTAAATGTGATATGTGTCAAGTTGGAGTATACTTTTTTAATTCACAATACCTCACAATCATCGGAAAGTTATCTAATGCAAAGTTAAGATATAAGTTTTAAGCACCGAGGTGTTTTCCAATAGCCTCGTGAGGCGTAAGCCCCGAGGCGGTCCGAGGCGTAAGACTGAGGCGTAAATCATAAAAACACATAAAAATTATATATGATATAATAAAACACCTAAAAACATGTAAATATAAATATAAAAAAACATAAGTTCCTAACTACTTATAAATTATAATAAAATCTTTAAAATCTCAGACTCAAGTCTAATAATTTATTAGTCATAATCAAATGTCCAACTAAATAAATAAGAAATCTGTAATTTCCAACTAATTAACTTGAATTTTGAGATCTTGTCACTATATTTTGACTGAAAATATGTTCCAGAGCTGGTAGCTGTTCTTGTCTGTTTAATGATCATCACTGGCCTTATGCATAACTCAAGGCGCCATCACCTTTGGCTTTGGTACTCTTTTCTCCCTGGTACATTGTTGGCAATCTTCTGGTTGCACCATATGCTGAGGTGAGCTGTTAATACATGTAGTAAATTCCTTTTGCTAAATAGTTGACTCATTTTGGACGAGCAATTCTGGAAAAATAGGAGTGTATATTGATTATGTGTGGCTTCAATTATGAATAGTTATAAATCAACACTATTCTCCCAAGCTAATCTGTTATTATCCTATTTATTTCTTTTATGAATTGACATTGGATCAAGACTTCAAGATTTTATTAATATGCTAGTAACTGAGAACTTGGAATGACCTGTTGTAAAAATAAAGAACATGTCAAAGAATTCTTTTGCTATCTATGATTTCAATTTCTCATATCCAACCAATGTCTCTCATGCAGGTTGGCAAAGTTTAGATGGGAGATCATGTGGGTTCCTTTGGCACCATTTTGGTAGACCCTAATTCAAAGTCTTCAATTCTTTTCAGAATAAACTTGAGATATTTCGTGCTTATATTTTTTGCTAACTGAAATCACTGCTCTTAAAACTTACAGTGGAGCTGCAGTCTGCCTTTATGTGGACACTTTACTCAATGGGTCCTCTGAAGAAGTCAGGAAACTTCGTGGATATATGTATGCCTACAAGGCTTACTAATTATTATTTTATTTTGCGGTACCTACAGCAGGATCTCCTATGTACAGGACTCGCCACCCTTCTCGGCATGCATATTGCGGTTGTGCTTGATGGGATGCGTTTAACTCCACGGATTAGCAAGTTATGCTCTTATGAGTAGGGCCTTGTGTGCCATTTGATCCATGCATGTTGGAGCTGTGTGTAGTATATGCTTTTGAACTGAATACCTACATTTCTAGTTGATTTGACATTGTACATATATCAGTTTTGCTTATGATCAAAATACAAGGTTGGCATCTTCAGGTCAGTTATTGCTTGGTCCCTTCCGTCGATCGAGCTTTGAAACAGGCTAAGAGGGTGTTTGGCTGAGCTTATAAGCTGTTTGGGGAGCTTATAAGCTCAGCCAAACATCCTAAGTCAAACCGATTGAGAGAGCTTTTCCTATGAGGTTAGCAAAGAATTCTAGTATAATCCAGACAAATAGATTACTTATCTTGAGTTGATTAGGTCGGATAGCCCTTGTATTGACATTCGTTTGATGGGGGTCTCGTTTATCTCAGTGAGTTCCTATACTTTTAACCCTTTGGTTAGTGGAGGTGCTAACTGATAATTTGAATTCAATTGATTTACAGTGATAATACTAAGCTATCATATAATTCACCTATTTTGATGAGTTGAATAATTTTGAGTTGGATTAATCCTTCGAGTACTTATTTCTGAGTATTGTCAATCTAATCTATGTAAGATGGTGATATTCTGGCTTGGAGTATCTAAAAAAGCGAAAGTGCTAAAAATCTGCCTAAATCAATTAGTAGGGCAACGCGCGTGTAACAAATGCACTAATAGTTCCATGAGATAATGAGCAGAATCCATTTATTAATTTAAAGATAAGAAAAAGTTAACTAATAAATAATATGTTACATTAATTATGTAAGGAGATGGATCATGTGGGAATGGTTTTTTTTTTTTTTTTAAGAAATAAAAATAAATCTAAATAATTGATTTTAGTAAATCAATGGATAAAATTTATTTTCTTTATGCTTGTTTTGTATGTTTTTGTTTTGTTTCTCTTTGGTTGTTTTAGACGATTTGGTTCCTATTTGGTTTATATTTGAATATATTTTATTGGAATCATGTTCGTTTTTGTTTTGTGTAGGGAATGATCGCGTTTGAACTATTTTGTGCATAAAAGCGCACCAATGCGGACTCGTGCGTGGCGCTTTGGGTGCGCATCGCATCGCCAGGTAGCATCGAGAAGACCCGTGTTCGGCGCTGCAAGGCATCCGACGTTGGGTTCGCATCACGAGCACCGCGTCCCGCGTTGGAACACGTCCGGTCTTTGGCACCAAGCTGAAATCGTCAGGAGCTTGCGGCGTCTGGCGTTGGCTCACGTCCGGCGTTAGGCGCCCAGTGGTGCCCGAGACTCGTCGCGTCCGTGACTGCGCAAGATGTGAAGATCCTCCGAGACTCCACGCGTCCGGTCTTTGGCGTCGTCCAAGCCGGCTTCCCGTTCAGTGGCGAGTCGTGGCGCGCTTTGCGTCCACGTATTGGGCGATCACGTTCGCCTTGTTTTGAGCAGCGTCCGTATTTGAGTTCGCGTCCGTGGCGCGTGAATTTTCGGGCGCTATATATATGTTTTAAACATCGAAAACCTAGTTCTTTTTCGTTATTCGGTTTTCTTTCCTTGGCGCCTCCTCTCCACGCGAACAATTCCCCAAGTAATTCAAGTATTTTTCTTTGCTCTTTGTGATTCAAGAATATTAATTGTAAGGATTATCATTATTGGATTTCTAATCCTGAACACTTTAATTTCAATTCCATCGTTCGTTCTTGTTCGTAAGATTTCTTTATCGTTTTCTTCCGTGTTCTCGTATTTCTTTGATGGTGATTTTTAAGTTTTGGTGATGATTAATGTTGGTATTTATCTAATTATTCTTGTCTTTCATTTAATTTCTTTGAATTATGTTTAGGGTTCATCATGTTGGTTCTATGTTCTTGATCTAGGGTTGATTCTTGTCTAGATTATTTATTTGCTTTGTCGATTTCCGCCTAGTTAATTAGCATTTCTTTCTCTAATAATTCCTCACCTAGGTAATATCTGACTTTAAGGTGACGATTAAACAACTCTTTGTAATTAGAATGTTTAGGGATTTAATTGCTTTTGTGTGGTAACTTAGTAGCTTGTTAAGTTTTCCTGAGAGAAGACTCAGATTAGCTTGCTCGCTAGGGCGACCTCGTTAGATTGCGAGGACTTTATTAGTGATCTTTTAGTCCAACAATGCTATAAATAATAATTGTATGTGCAATAAATTTTACATTTGTTTTCGATCAAGGTTATATAAGTAATTTAATCTTATAAGAATCATTTTTCCCTTAATTTAAGGTAAGACACGGTTTTATCTTAGTTTTAGGGATTTCTTATAATCTTTCCTTTAACTTATTATCGCAACATTAATTTAGTTTAAATACTTAATATATGCAAATTTATTTGTGATTAAAGCTAGCAAATCCATGAAAAACTCGGGTAAAATAATCTATATATTGATTCATACGTGTAGCTTAAACTATACCACCGGTATAATATTTTCGTAGCATTTTTTACTTAATCGTTGCACATAAGGTTTAAACTCACAGGACAAATTAGATATTTCTGAAAAGTATAAACTGAAAACCGAAAATCCACAAAGCTTAAAAACAATAAGCATAACTCAAATGCAAAAAAGGAAAAAAGGAAAATAAAATAAAATAAGCACAACATATGTACAGAACAACATATAAAATGATCTACAATAATTTTTAAAATTTTAGTGGTTTGTCTGCGAATAAGTAACACAATGCTATGAAAATATTACATCGGTTCTATAGTTTGAACCACACATATGAATCAATATATAGATTATTTTACAGTTTTTCATGGATTTGTTAGCTTGAATCACAAATAAATTTGTATATATTAAGTATTGAAAGCGAAATAATATATCGGATAATAAGTTATTAAAAGATAAATTACAAGAAATCCCCAAAATAAGGATAAAACCATGTGTTACCTTAAATTAAAGGGAAAAAACTAATTCTTATTTACTTATATAACATTGACAAAACGAGGTAAAATTTATAGCACGTATAGTTATTATTTGTAGCACTGTGAAAATAAATCTTGTTAATTGATTTATTAAAATCAATGGTTTTGATTTATTCTTATTTTTACGCTACTTCTATTCTCACATGAACCACCCTATGTAATATAATAAAAGATAAAATGTTACGAGTCAACAATCTATGAAAATATTTTAACGAACTTTAATTAATGATTGTGAATATAGTTGAGAGGTTAATATTACTCTAATATTATTCTAAATTCAAAATAAAATTTAATATGATTTTTCAATGTGCAAATATGAAATACCCTTATTATTTCATTTCATTCGCCCATAATTGTTGATCGATCTTAATTTCGTAAGGAAATAAATGCATGCAAGAACACCGAAGTGTTTCGTGGTTCGATCTATGAATAAGATCTCGTCTCACGGGGGAGAGAGAGTTTGTGTATTGAAAATATGAGGGTGATTCAAGAAGTGTAGATGATCATTTTCCCTTTTCAGCTTCTATTTATACACAATTATAATGACCTAGATCTCGAATCCCGGATCTATTCTAAGATAGGATTTGAATCCTATCTCTTCTCTAATTAGATTCTCTTAGATATGGCCGAATCTTCTGCGTTCCCGGCTTTAGGGTGTTATTGGGCGAACTAGATTGGGCCGAGCTTAACGTCGGGTTTATTTATATTGGGCGATGCTTGGGCACTGGGGTTGGGCGTATCCTATCACATCCCCCACAAAAAAACGCCGTGAAGTGAGGTCGTGATGGGTTTGGGTTGTAATTCACCGAGATTTGCTTATGTGAAGGGGCGCGTCTTCTGCATTGCCGGCCTTTTATATAAACCCGTATGTTGCTTTTCACTGTGAGGCGTCACGAGGTCATTTGTTGCAACCCGGCGTCGGGTATGTCCAAGTCGGTTTGCTCGGTTTCACCGACGAGGCCTTACGCCGAGGTCTTTCAATCGGATTTACCTGACGAGGCGTTATGCCGAGGTCTTTTGTTAAGCTCTCCTGACGAGGCGTTATGCTGAGGTCTTTTGATCGGCTTCACCTGACGAGCCGTTATGTCGGGTCTTGATCGGCTTCACTTTGACGGGCGTTATCGGAGTTTTCTGATCGGCTTCACCTGACGAGGCGTTATGCGAAGTCTTGACCGGTTGCGACCAGGTGATTTGCGAGGTCTCGAGATACATGACATCGTGGTTGAGTGCGTAACGTCGGGGCGAGTCGAACACGGGATGTCTTGCCGATGTCGAACACGGGTTCATCATACGCATTTAATGCGCATTAAATGTGGCGGTGGTTGAGTTCAGATAAAGTGCATTATTGGGGAATAACTTCCTTGATACGCTTGATTCCTTATCACTTTTAGCCATACTTGATTTCAAAATTCGAAAATAACCGCAAAGCGAAAAGTGCCCAATGCGCCATTGTTGCATCTGCCGTATTCATCATCTTCCGATTTCATATAAAAACTAGTAAGTTTAATGGCCTTCTTACCTTCTTTCATGAAGATTCCCGGTCGTGGTGGCCGTGTGGTTTCGATGTCCACTTGATTTAGAAGTTTATACCTTACATCGCTTCCCCTTCTGCGTGAGTAGTGTTCCGCATTTTAGGGATTATGGTAAAGTGTCTTCCATTCCTTCAACGTTAGATGCCTCTACTATATCGGAATTTTCTTCTATGTACTTTATTCTGGAATCTGTTGAGTTCCTTGTTCCCGTCCTATGGATAGGGCTGTGCTCCACCGGTGGGTTTCGTGATGGTTCTGAGGGCGGCTGAAGGGTGGTCTTCGTATCCTTTTCTTCCGTGTATGTCGAACTTCAACGGATGTTGGCATACCTCTTGCGCAAATAATGCCCAATTCCTTTCGGCATCTAACTGGCCTTGGTATCTACTGCCATAGGTATAATTTTCCTTTTACCCTAGGGCTCGTCCTCAGGTTTTTCCAATTTAAAGCTAGCTCGGGGTGGTATTACTTATCACCTCGTCGCGGCTTTAAAGTAAAGACAAAGTCGAAGATCTCTAACAGTGCGAAGAAGTTCTTCCGCGGTTCAATGAGTCCTTGAATTCATGGAAAAGCGAGAAGTTGGCGGACGCAACCTCGATGTTAGCCTCGGTAGTTTTGAGGAGGATTTGGACAAGGTCGGCCTCGTAGATGAAGAGTTCACCGAGGCCGAGCTCGCTACTCCGGGTGAGCCCTTATGACCGCTACCGTGGTGGGGCGGCGAGGGTGAGGCCCTACTCTGTATTTGTTATATAGTTGCTTTCATTTTTGTCGTTCGCTCGACGCTTATTCCTGCAGTGAACTTGCTTGGAGGAAGAAGAAAAGGAAAGGATCGAGCTCGATTCGGAGATCCCAGCGTTGGCGTTAAGGGCGTCGCCGAGGACTCCCGAGAGGAGTGAGGATGCCCGAAGTCTCCTCCGACCGTGCCTCTCAAGCGATTCAAGAGGATTAGCATCGATCCACGAGTCCACGGTTCGCCCGATCCGGTCACGAGATCCTCGGCTCGCAATCTACACCTCGTATCTTTCGAGGTAGTGTTTTTGTTCTTGTGCATTGTAGAGTAAGTTATTATTTTGTGTTCGACCGATATTTATCGCACGGGGTCGAGCGTGTCGGCGAATCATGGCGAAACATCCGTCCTGTGACGGAGTACTTGAGCCGTTGCCCGGTTTGAGGAGTGTCCGCTTCGCTCGAGATGGAGGAGAAAAGACCCTCCTCGTTCAAGAAGTGCGAGGCCGAGGACAAGGCTCGGGGCTGCGAGGAGGGAGGCGGTGGCCGTGGCCAGCTTGAGGCGGCGGAGGCGAGGCAGGCGGCCGAGGTGGTCGGTCGGATGAAGGCAGTGGAGGAGCTCGCCGTCGGGAAGCCGAGGTGGCGAGCTCGCAGGAAATGCTCCGCGCCTTTACGGAGAGGTTATTCCTATCCGAGGGCTTCTCTGGGCTGGCCGCGGGCGTGGCCGAGGTGTTGAATAAACGAGCAGTCTCGGACGTCATCGAGGAAGTTGCCGAGGATTACCCAGAGTTGGATAAATCAAATATGGGCATGAGGTGATGGCGACGATGCCTTCTGCGGTCTTATTCGAGGTCCTTGCTCGCGGTGCGAACGAGTTGCTCGTCGCGAGCTGACCGTCATCGGTTTCTTGACCGCGAGTGCCGTCAGGTGCTGGCCGGTGAACCGCGATCCCATGCTTGACGCCATGATGGCCGACCTTAAGAAGGGATCGGGTGAGGTGGCAACTAAGGCTTCGGAGGATGTCGAAGCTCGGGGTCCCAAGCGAAGCGAAGCCTCCCAAGGCGAGGAGGCGGTTGGAGCCGCTCAGTCGAGGAGGTGGCAGTGGTGAAGTCCGGCGGGAGGAGGTCGCCGCTTTCAAGTCCAGCGGGGCCAGTGGGCTGGGCTTGATGGCGAAGTTTTCGGAGGGGTCAGTTGATCCCCTCTTTTCTTTCTTTTTTGTAGACCAACTTGTAAATATACATATGTTGTTGTTGACTTTGCCTTAAAGGCCTTAATAAAATTCGATGTTCATCTGAAGAGACTTGCCTTTCTTGTTTTTTCTTTGTTCAGTCTTCTCCTGAAATGCCTGATGCTTTCCCTTGGTTAAATCACATGAAGCTCACGCGGGCTCTCGAATCAAAGAGATCGAACTCCTCCATTTGAGGGAACAGCTAGACCATGTGTCTGAGGTCGTCTGAAGCTTAGGTGCGCCAGGAGAGGCGTGACGAGCTTGAGCTCGCCTCTTGGAGTTGGAGGAGGTTCGAGATTACCAGGAGGAGGCTAAAAGCAGTGGGCGAGGAGCACTCAGTGCGAGGAAGTCATCCGCCAAGTGGTGGGATGACCATTCACGAGTCGGCTAAGGTTATTGAGGCGGCTTGCTCACCGGGCGAGGTGAGCGTGAGTACGGAAGAAATCTGGCGGTTCTGGGCGATTCGCCGAATTGAAAAGGATCGGGCATATATAAGATCATCATTGCTCGCCATGACCACAAGCAAGGCTGCTTCAACCGGATCTGAGGCCTCTTCTTACTCACGGGTTTCTCTCGCTGCCAGGACTTCTTTGTCGCTAGGACCTCAATTTATTCGGGATCTTTCTTGGCGGGTGGCGAGCTCAAGAGAGCGCTATAGCCCAAGAGGCGTAGACCCTCAAGGGCCAAGTCGGGCGTCGAGCGGCCGAGGTTGATCTAGTAGGGCTGCGTGGTCGGTGGCCGAGGTCGATCTGGCGGGGCTCTTAGCGTAGATCGGGACGAGGTAGAGGTAGGATTAGTATAGATGCTCTGTTGAATCCCGATTTTGCTAAGGATTGGCTTAGCTTTTCGGCCTCACAGGCCTCTTCGTCCTCATAATGTATAAACCTGTATACTTTGAAATAAAATTATTTTTATTTGCTTCGTGTTAACTCCTCGAGAACAATGTCTTTTCTTCAGTAACCAATAAGAAGATAGGTGGTCCTCGTTTAGGCGAAGATAGCTCGTCCTCGTACAAAGGTAGTTCGTCCTCGAAATAAACGAAGGTATTCATCCTCGAAATAAATGAAGGTATTCCTTCCTCGTACGAAGGTATTCATCCTCGAAATATACGAAGGTATTTCATCCTCATACGAAGGTATGGGTTCCTATTTTGGCAAGAAATATTGCTCGGGGTGGTCCCCTTTTCTTCGAAGTGAACGGAGGTATGGGTTCCTGTTTTGGCAAGTTTTATCGCTCGGGGTGGTCCCTTCTTCCCCAAAATAAACAGAGGTATTGGTTCCTGTTTTGGCAAGTTTTATCGCTCGGGGTGGTCCCCTCTTCCCCGAAATAAACGGAGGTATTGGTTCCTGTTTTGGCAAGTTTTATCGCTCGGGGTGGTCCCCTCTTCCCCAAAATAAACGGAGGTATTGGTTCATTATTTAGCAAGTTTTATCGCTAGGGGTGGTCCCCTCAAGCGCGTTTGAGTTCTGTCCTCCGTCGAGGGTATAGTTCGTCCTCCGAAGAGGGTATAGAGAAGAGATAGTATGCATAAGTGACAAACAAATCATGCAAGAAAAAGATTTTATTGATAGAGAACGATGTAATAATAAAACAAGACTCAAAGACACAACTGAACAGACTCGATGATACGACCGAACAGACTCGATGACACAACAGACTCAACTTTTGACACTTATGCAAAATATTTCTTCAGATGAATGATGTGCCACGTATTGGGTATTTCTTTGCCCGGATATATGGCGAGCTTGTATGACCCTTTTTCGAGGACTTGATGACTGGTATGGTCCTTCCCATGTGGCTTCAGGTTTACGAGCTTTGCGGCTTCTCGATTCGTTGTTTGAAGCACGAGGTCGCCTACTTGGAATTGTCGGGACTTGACCGCTGGTTGTAGTACCGAGCTACTTGTTGCTTATACCGAGCTTCCTTGATGTGGCGAGGTCTCTTTTTCTTCGGCGGATCTAGATCGGTTCGTAGATTTTCCTCGTTGCTTGACCGAGAAGTGAATAGTGCGGGGCTCGACATACCGATCTCTGCGGGATCACTGCTTGGTTCCGTCGTCAAGCTATAGGGTGTTTCTCCGTTCGGCGTCCGAGGTGTAGTTCGATCGACCATAGGACTTGCGGTAAATTTTCCACCCAATTCCCTTTACTCGATCGGCGAGTCTTGAGTCCTTTCACGATTGTTACGTTAGTGACTTGGTTTGACCATTTGCTTGAGGATGAGCCACGAGGTGAATTTTTTTGGATCCGAAGCTCTTGGCACCATTCTTTGAACATTTATCCGTGAATTGTGTCCCGTTATCCGAAATAAGGATATGAGGGATGCGAGCGACACACGATGTTTTCGAGACGAAGTTGAGGGTGTTTTGCTCGTGATTTTCACGAGGTTCGCTTCCACCCACTTCGTAAAATAGTCGATTGCTACAATTAGGAATTGAAGCGCACGGAGCTTTGCAGAATGGACCCACAATATCAATCCCCATTGCATAAATGGCGAGGCTTTGCATCTTTGGCGAGGTCGGTTTGAGGTAGCCTCGATGCGTTCCCATGGATTTGGCACCGGACATTTCTTCACGAGATCGATTGAATCACGGAACATCGTTGTGATAGTATCCCCATCGCATGACTTTCTTTGATAGGACGCGGGGTCCGATGTGACTTCCACATGATCCTTCATGCACTTCCCGTAGTACGTAGTCAGCTCGTGTTGGGCCCAGGCACCTCAGGAGAGGTTGGAGGTACGACTTTCTATAGAGAATTCCCTGCTCAAGTGTATATCGCAGAGATTTGCTCAAGATCTTCCTAGCCTCAAGCTTGTCATGGGGTAGCTCGCCCTTTTCCAGGTCATCCAGTTGGGTCCGTCGTCAGATACTATGTTGACCTCGGTTCGATGTCGTCATCGCTATGCTTCATTTTGGACTTCTTCTCTTGGCGAGTTAAATCGACGGCGAGGCTAATTTGCTTAATATATCATTTCGGCTATTTTGCTCCCTAGGATGTGAACTAGCGGAAGTGTGAGAAAGCTTGTTGTAGGCTTTTGGCTTTTTCAAGGTATTTTTCATCTGTTGCCTTTTGCCTCGTACTTTCCGGCATGTGACTCACTATGACTTGAGAGTCACTATGGACTTCGCAGCTCGTGCTTGAAGGCTTTGAGCTGGCGAAGTCCCGCAATTAAGGCCAGTATTCCACTTCATTGTTCGTATTTTTAAATGCGAACCGAAGTGCATATGTGATCTCTTGGCCATCCGGTCCTAAAAGTAGGATACTGCTCCGCTACCGCTTTCCCGAAGCCCGTCAGCGTAGACTTGCCGGCAATCCTCGGGTTTTATCTATAGGTTCGGCTTGGCATTGTCGTCACGGACTCGTTGGGCGGTATCTCGGCGAAGTTAGCATCGACGAGGAAGTCTCACAGAGCTTGACCATGATGGCAGCGAGGGTAAAAGATATGTCGTGTTCGCTAATTCAATTGCCCGCCGCAATTCTCCACAGAGCTTACGGCCGTCAATACTTGCAGTGGGTGATCGATGAGGACTTGTATGGGATGTGCATGGAAGTATGGCGTAATCTTCTTGCGGCATTTATTAATGCCGGTATGAGCTTCTCGAGGTTGATACCTTGTTTACGGTCCTTTTATGCTCGGTGATGAAATACACGGGAGTTGGCATCCTTCCTCTCGTGCAAAACAACAACATAGTTTCGTCCGAGGCGGAGGTATAAGGAAGAACCTCTCCTTCTTTGGAGACGGATAGAGTGGGAGTTTGGCGAGGTAGTTTTGAGATCCTCGGCGAGACTTGTGCGTCATTCAGGAGAACTCGGGAGCCTTTTGAGTATTTTGAAGAAGGGCTGCTTATCCGCGACTTTCGAAAAAACGATCGAGTCGGCGATGCGACTGTTAGCTTATGCGTCGTGGATTGTCTTTGGCATCTTCATCTCCACAATGGTTTGAACCTTGGGCGGATTGGCTTTTAAACCCTCTTGTGAAACCCGGCACCCGAAATTTTACGGACGAGCTATGAATGTGCATTTACGGGGTTTAGCTTTAGGTTGACCTTTACGAGTAGGTCGAGGGCGATCACGAGATCGGCAACACATACGGCTTCCTCAATGCTCTTGATGGCGATGTCATCTCGCACACTTCACATTCCGTCCTATGTGGGTCGTAATATTTTATCTACCATCCTTTGATAGGTAGCCCCTGCATTCTTGAGTCCGAATGGCATCTTCTTGTATGCGAAGACTCCGAAGTCTGTAATGAAGGCTGTTTTGGCTGCGTCTTCGTCATCCATCAAGACCTGGTGATATCCTTTATACAGGTCCAGAAAGCTGAAGACTTCGTACCCGACCAAAGCGTCAACCTTTTTGTCGATGTTGGGGAGGGGGTAACAGTCTTTAGGACAATGTTTGTTGAGATCGGTATAATCGATGCACATTCGCCATCCCTCCACCTTTCTTCACCATTACGGGTTGGCTATCCGGTCGGATATTTGACTTGAGCAAGATCGAGCCTTTAATAAGCGCTTCACCTCGTCATGGATGACTTGATTCCGTTAATTTTGCAAAATCCGTTGCTTTTGCGAGCGGTTTCACTTGTTGTCGATGTTGAGTCGGTGCGTGATGATAGTTGGTGAGACCCCGATCATGTCGAGGGGCGACCAAGTGAACACGTCTCTGAATTCCCTTAGGAGTTGGATGATCTGCTTCCTTAGTTGGGGTATACCGGTAGAGCTAACTTTTACGACCTTGGATGGTTCGTTTTCATACAATGTCGACTTCCTCCACGAGTTCTGCGGGGCGGACGTCTCTCTGGTTCCAACTCCTCGGGTTTCTTTGATTGCTATGCTTGCGGTTCTTGGACAAGTCCCTGCACCTCTCGAGCGCACTGCATGCATTCTTTTGCTATACTGGTCTCCCGGATCACGGCTATCCTCCTCCTTGTGGGGATTTTCATTGTCGGTGGTAGGTTGAGCACACCGCTCTTCTGCGTTGCTTGATCTCGCCCAGTATAACGTTGTATGGCGAATGGGCCACGACCACAAAGAAGCGTACCACTTTGGTAGAGCTCGTCGGTGCCTTTCCCTCTGTGACGGACGGTCGATCACCCCATCCAGGCGTGTCTCTTCTGTCTGGCTACAGTGGTGGCGGGGCTGCGGGCGCCTCTCTACTCCTAGCTTGTCAAAGCATTCTTTGAAGAGGATGCTTCTTGACGCGCCACTATCGATATAAGCGTCTTACCAACTTGTTGGCGATCCGCCTAGATCACCGGTAGCGTCTGGTGGGGCACCACGCAGTCTGGTCGTCCTCGGAGAAGTTATTGCCTCGTCCTCCCGAACCTCTTGTTGTGAGCTCATTGGTATGGGGACTTGAACTCGACCTTGAGGAGGACTTCGTAACTCCACGTGGGAGACCGTAATGGTAGAGATGACCCGTCGTCTTGGGGTTAATCATCTCCTCCTCGTCCTCGTTAGCCGTCTTCTTGTGAGGGGCACAATTCCCCTTCTCGTCTGTTTCTCTTTTTACGGCCTCGATGAGGGGCCTCGTGTTAACTTGACTCGTCCGGTCACGCCTTTGTATTTTTAGGGACCCGTCTTGTACTAGCATCTCGATATCTTCCATGAGGTCTCGGCACTCCTCGTGTCATGTCCATAATCCTCATGGAAAGAACGATGCTGTCCTTAGTTCGACGTTTTGACCACTGTCATTGGTCGAGGCTTCGAACTTATCCGTGTGGAGTTAGTAGATTTACGCCTTGGCCGTCGAAGGTGTATTGAGGTCTTTCCGAGGTGCCGCCGGCCCGAGCACGGACTCTATGGGGCGACGTATCTCTCGAGGCACTCGTCGGCCTTGGCCTCGGTCTCCTCGTCCCTCGTCTCTTCTCCCTTTTGGAGGGCTCGCCTTTCTACGCCCGCTTCCTTCTATCGGCCTCGTCCGCTTTGGCGAACCGGTCGACTATGCGCCATGGATTACATCGCGAAGACGGGGTTCGTGCCAGCGATCTCTTTATATAAGGCCCAGGCGGGATGCCGTTACGGAAGGCGAGATGATGAGAGATCGTTCACATCTGCGACCTTGTGCTCTCCTTATTGAACACGGTCATAAAGTCGCCGATGGACTCGTTCGGTCTTGCCTCGGTGGTGAGAGATGTGCGAAGTCATCTTGGACTCGGCATACGGAAGAACCTTGATGGAAGGCCTTCATCGGATCGCGGTAGAACCAATGCTCCGGGAGGTAGGGCGTCGAACCACCGGCGGACGTTGTCGACTAGTAACTCCGGAAGAGCTTGCACATATGAATTGTGTCGAGGCGTTGGTTGATCATATTGTACTGGAACTGCGAGAGGAAGTTCTACGGGTCCCTTAGTCCGTCGTAGGGGGTGATGCTCGGCACCCGGTTTTGTCTGGGAGTGGGGTGTCGAGTATTTCGTTTGAGAACGGGGTGACTATCCTCCCGTGCCGTCGAAACCGCCCTACGGAGAGTGGGCGGAGTTCGTCGACCGAACTCGTTTTGGTAACTGGGGCCGGCCTCATGGCGATCGCGGCGTCCTCTTCCGTTGTTAGTCCCTTGCGCGATTGGGTTGTGCCCCAGCGCGTGCGGATGTATGGCGCCCATGGCTTGAATAATGGGGATCCACCTCGTTGCGGTGCCTCGTGTTTAGGCGAGGCTTGCGCTCTCTCTTCGGAAGCGGCCGACCTTGTGCGTGGGCGAGGTATTGGAAAACTCTCCTTGTTTTCTCCGGGAACCCTCGCGGCGTCGTCGAGGTTTATCCGCGAGGCGGAGGTGCTCCTGGTTACTATTGCGATCTCCTTCGCTTTGATATCCCTTCTTCATGCGGGGTGGATCGCCCGTTAAATCGATTGTTTGGATATGACCTTGAGGTTAGTTCTCTGACTGGGTTTTCGGTGAGCTCGGCGTGCCGACCATCGTTGTTGCCGTGGCGACTGACGGATCGTGACACGGTATGCATTGTCGTGATTGATTCCACGTAAGCGATGGTTGATCGAAACACAAAATTTTCATTCCACAGACGGCGTGGGTGATCGATCTTAATTTCGTAAAGGAAATAAATGCATGCAAGAACACCGGATTTTTCGTGATTCGATCTATGAATAAGATCTCGTCCACGGAGAGAGAGAGTTTGTGTATTGAAAATATGAGGAGTGATTACAAAAGTGTAGATGATCCTTTTCCCTTTCTAGCTTCTATTTATACACAATTATAATGACCTAGATCTCGAATCCCGGATCTATTACGAGATAGGTTTGAATCCTATCTCTTCTACAATTAGGATTCTCTCAGATATGGCGAGATCTTACAGATTCCCATTTGGCTTTAGGGTGTTCTTGGCCGAACTCGCTTTGGGACGAGCAACGTCGGGTTTATTTATATTGGATTACGATCTTTGGGCGCGGGGTTGGTAGTATCACTATCAATTGTGTTTTGCATATTTTATTACAAGATAATTTTAAGTGAACGTACACGATTCACTCCTTCTTTAACTTCGTTTTCGTAAAACAAACAAAGTACTGTTTTCTTCGAATATTTACTACGGCGATGAACCTATTTAGTGCTAATGACGAAAACTATCCATAAATATATTGGACATCTACTCACAATAGTAAAATTGCTATTAAAATTACTCATTTATATTGAAAGAAAAAAAATTACTTTTCTTCAACTGTCGCACGTGAAAACAACAGTGAGAGTGTCAGTGCATTTGAGTAACTTGAAATTAATTGATAGTTGTATGTCATACTTTAAACATATTTTAAATAATAAAATAATTAGTATTACACTAAATGCACATCTTATTAAGTTGGAAATATTTCACGTAAAAATGTCATTAAAATTACCAAAAAATATAAATTTTATATTTTGATAAAAATTAATTTGGAATTCATATGCACTATTAACCGTCGTTGTCCCCATCGTTGAAAAGTTCGCTGCCGGTGGAGAGAACCGACGGCTAATTGATTTTTAGTTTAATTCATATACTATGCAAAATATGATCTATTTTGGCATGTTGTGTTGTTAAAAACACGTACCACAAATATATTCACGTGAACTTCGCATCTTCTGCATCAATTTTATAGAATAGTTAAAATATACAATCATAGGGAAAAATATACAAGATAGGTTTTCAAGGGATCTTCAATACAACACAAACACAAACCACCATCTAATCGATTATTTGAGAGGGACAGGCATTTTTTTGTCAATTGCAAAAAAGGAAAGGTAATTAATTATTGCATATTATTTATTTAGGATGTTTATTTATGATTATCATTACCATTTATGATTTAGTATATTTCGTTTTTTTTTTGGCAGAAATTATGTTTAGGGAACAAATTAGTAATTATTTATGTTTTATTTGTGATTTAGCATTTTATCTTTTATTTTGTACGGAATTAGGGGAGAAATGATCTTATTAATATATTGTCTTTTTAGTAATTATATTATCATCGTAGCAATTTATCATTATCTTTTAGTAATTTATTTTTGATCGAATTATGCAAAAAATAATAATTATTTGTTTAGCATGTTTTGGAAAATATACATTCTAGCATAAAATGACGATAAACTTTATAAAATCCATTACCGACGTCAAACTAGTCACCGTGAGGTAGCCGCGTTGTGCTTTCGCCGGCAAGTAGTTTGACGCGACTAATAGGTTGTATAGAAAGTCACTGTCATTTCATTCTAGAATATGATTTTTAATAACTAAACTGCAATTTTCTCATGCAAATATAACATGACTAAAAGCAATCAATCTACTCATTAAATCACAAATATTCGAGTAAACCCCCTCTTGATACACTGCTTGATAAATAATAAATATTCAGATAATTTTCTCATGCTACCATAAATGACTAGAAGTAGTATGTTTGGTTACATAATTTGAATAATATTCGATTTAAACCATACGCATGCTCAAATTTACTCAAAACAGAAATTGAGGCTCGATTTGAAAAAAATATGTGAATAAGACGCCATCGCCCTTGTCCGCCGCCCGTGCGTAGAGGAATCCGCCGTTGGGGAGCGCCTCTAGGGTTGATAATATGGATAAAGAAAATAGATTTATTATATTTGAATAAAAAAAGTAGATTTATTATATGGATAAAGAAAATAGATTTATTATAATAATTGATATTTTAAGTTTTTCCCCACCTATTTATTATAGATTTATATCATCCCTGTATATGTAATGCACTCAGAATTGACGGTTATCACTTTAACTAGCTCGCTCGTTTTGAACAAACCAAGTTACAAACACTTAATCTGCAGGTTTTCATTCCCACATAAACTTCACAAATTGTCAAGCTACTGAAAAATCACAGCCTGAAAGACTTCCAATTCCACCTTTAAACTTGTCGCAGAGACCCATCTCAACCCTCAAACGCATTCAACACAACCCTCATGCTTATCCTCCAACCCTGTTTCACCGCTCTTCCGTCACCGCCGCCAAACAAATTCCGCCCTTCCGACGTGCCGAACCGCCGCATTATGCCGGGTTTTATTCCGGGCTGCACTTACCTGCCACGCGGCTGAGGACCAAGCCTGTGCAGTCCCAGCTGAAACGAACGGCTTTGGTGGCGGAGATGATGAAAAATTGATGATGCCATCGATGTTTCTTGGGCCGGAGGTGGCTTTGGGGTCGAGAAGGTGAACAGAAGGATTATGATAAAGATCCCGAGTTTGCCGAGATTCTGGGCTCATGTATCGATGACCCGGATAAAGCTAAGTCCAAAGTGAGTTAATCATTTTACTTAAAAGTTATCGTGGAAAATTTTGGAAGAGATTTAGGGTTGATGCTCAGTTGTATTTGATTTTCAATTGTATCAGTTATTAAGAAGAACTACCATTTGGACTTGATGATTGTTACCAATATTTGCAGAGCTCTATTCCTTTTTCCTTTCAATGAGAGATGTATGTGTATGTAATTGTGTGAATTTGGACAGATGGAGGAGAGATTGAGGAAGAAAAGGAACAAGATACTACACACAAAAACTGGTTCAGCAAACCCAATGAAGGTGCAGTTTAACAAGTAAGTGGACTTGCATTTGTATCACGGATTTGGCTGCAAGCAAGTGTCATGCTTGATCACGAATGAAGGAAACTGCTTATGCATATATCCTTTGTACTGCTTGGTGTTGTGTATGATGAGCATGTATGAGCTCGCTTGCAAATTCAGTCTAGTTTTCTTATGGTGAAGTTTATCTCTAGATTGTTGAAATTTGTGTTGAAACTCGAGTTTGTTTGCATCCTTCAAAACTTAAAAGGATTAGTCCATGATGATAACATGCTTTAGCTAAGGAAGTTTTAGCAAAACTTAGATAGATCCCAGCATTTATTCGTACTTAGAGCTCTGCTGATAGTATTAGGTTATAAATCATGGAGTGGTCATCTCCTATTGACTTTAAAGTAGAGGCGCAACTTAGTACATTTGCAGTGATGTTGACTCGGATTTATCTGAAGAACTTCTACGCAGATTCAGTTGTCATGATTCTTGGGTTTGAGCATTATAGATGCATAAATTGCTGGCCTATTGCTGGCCATGTTATTTGGAGATTTCGCTCCACATCATTAGAAATACTTAACTTATGCTAGATTACATTATCTGCAGTTTGGATTTTGATTCAGTAGGAAATAAGGTTGCATTACTTAAAACACTAATTTTCTTATACCGCAACATAAGGTTGTATACAAGTGGACCATTACATCAAAATTTCTTAATCCCAATGAATATTAGGAAACATATGATGGCGATGGGATAGCAGGAGAAGTGGCACATGTTTTCTGAAAATTATGTCTTCCATTTTACTAAGTTCTATAGTTATATATTATGTGTTATGACAGAGATTGCTAAATAACAATAAGATGTAAGTTACAATCATGGTTCAAAAAGTGGTGAGGCTCGCCTCGGTGCTTGACGAAAATCGCTTTTGGTGGCGCCACTGTTGTCCACCTCAACCAGCCGAGGTGCACCGAGGCGGCGAGGCGATCGAGGCGGGCTGAGACGGATGCCTTACTTTATCATCCAACTTTCAATTTTTTACTTTTTTTGTACTTTTATTATGTTTTTGGATGGCCTTTTATTATTTTTTGTTAATTTCTAATGGGCTGATAAAAATAGCCTTAATTGATTGAATTAAGACCTAATTTCTCCTGCACTCTATCGCTCTCTTCTCTCCTCTTGCTCTCTCTGCTGCACCGCTCTCTTCTTCTCTCGCTATCTCTGCTGTTGCCTTTGCTCTGTCTTGCTCTCTCTTGGCGGTCTCTCTTCTCATCTCTCGATTTCAATCATTTTTGCGATTGTGCCTTTATTTGCGATTCGTGGCGTTTTGTCTTTATTCAATTTATTATTTTAGTATTGTAGTAATTTGTAATTAATTATGTAATTGGTTGTCTGTCGAGGTTGAAGTTTTATCCATAGTCTCGCTTCTTATACTTTTGATTATGGTGAATAATTATTAGACTTGAGTTTAAGATTTTAAAACTCATAAGTATTTAATTATAAACTTATATTTTTTTATGTGTTGTAATATATTTGTTATGTTTTATGTGTTTTTTTTGTATTAGTTATAATTTTATGTGTTTTATGATTTATGCCTCGGTCTTCCACCTCGGACCGTCTCGAGGCTTACGCCTCGCAATGCTATTGGAAAACACTTCGGTGTCTAAAACGTATATTTAAACCTTGGTTACAATATCCCTCAATAGAGTGTCTTTTAAAATATACTACGATTTGCTACTCCCGACATACAATTTTGAGAACCATCACACCAGAACTAATGTTACCACTTCATGTTTTCTGTGTTGTATGCTGTGTTCCTATATTGTACTGGAAGACAGTCCTAAATTTTAGGTTGAGATTATTATGACTCAATTTGCTTGTCACTAGCTTTCTAAATAGTTCATTTACTTTTTCATGGAAGGCACATCTAGTTAACTGTCATCTTGCTTCCGATACACAAGATTCTAAGATCACCTTTCCTGGATCATGTGGCCAGATTTGATTTCTCAAATTCGTATATATGGTTGGAGTTCTACAATGCCCCACTTGAGCAAGATATTTCATTGATCAGCGATGTGAGTTCTTTTCTCCAATTCCATTAAATTATGTGCTTAATCTAAGTTATTCATCCTTGAATGATCTTGTATACAGACAATTCGATCATGGCACATTGTTGGACGACTTGGTGGATGCAACTCCATGAATATGCAGGTAAAAATCCTTCAACATACGTTTCTTTACATGAATCCTGAATGAACATTGGAGAGGTACAAACTCTTGCTCCTTTTCTGACAGTTATCACAAGCTCCTTTGGACATAAGACCGAGTTATGATGCTATTCAAGGAGCAAATGTCACTCCAACTGCGTTTTACAACATAGGCGACCTTGAGGTCCAACATAATTTAGCTCGAATATGGTAAAGTATATGATCTTATACATTATTTAGGGTTTGTCTTAAGAGATCAAATAACAATGTGTTTTGCTTATTTACTGACAGGGTGGATATTGGCACGGTGGAACCATTACTCTTGGATATTTTGATTAATGCTCTAACACAGATAAGCTCCGAGTAAGACACACATCTCTCTCTTCAGTGCCTTTTTATTTTACTTCTTTTCGGACATTGTTACAATTTTTAAATGATGTCCTAGTCTGCTCCACAGAGTATCGTCAGATTACCGCTAATATATTGCTTCATCTGCCCATTGTTATACTCTTCTCTGACCAGTTCGACTTGAATGTACAGTTATGTCGGGATTAAGCAAGTCACATTTGGTGGATCTGAATTTGAGGGCTGGGTGGAAAACCTAAAATCCGAGGATGTAGGATACAGCGTACACAAGATCTAGAAAATTTCAGTAACTTGGGTTTTCATGTAAGGTAAGTATATATCCACCCACTCAAAAAGTATATGTACCCCTACAAATATGTGGTATTTCAGGAATTACAGTAGCATTGCCTTAATATAGAGTAGCCTGCTCTGTAAGATGAGACATATTCACCATAGTCATACATGCTGCCTCACCTCCTTAGATATGTAGTATAATTGATGAAGAAAACTCTGTTTCAATATGTTCGGTTTTGCGCTAGCAGCCATTTTCCAACCAAGGAGCCTTAACATGATTTGAAATGGATTCTTGGAGCCATGTATCAAGTCTACTGATTCATAAACCATCTCACTCTTTTCAATGTGGGAAATCTGCTTGTATAATATAGTGAAATATCGTACGATTCCCAATCCCCATTCCCCCAACTCAAGAAAAAAAAATATTTCATCCGTTCACCAAAAACTTGCAGTACTTTGGTGGCACAAATTTCAAATGCAAACTTTTAATGGACGGATCGAAGAAGAATTAAATACAAACTTTTGGTGGACGAAAAAAGTAGAACAAATATCATAATTTTTGAAAAATAACGTTGATATCTTGAAATTGTAAATAAGAATGATATAAACATGTAAGTGATATCTTTTATTCATTCAAATTTGAAGACTGAAGTGGAAACAAGTAAAAAAGAGTCTGGGTGTAGAATTACATAATATACATAATAATTGCTATTATGTGGGAGTAGCATGCTGAACTTTGGCCAAGGAAGCTTGCGAACAAACTCGATTAGGCTCGAGTTCAAACATGTATGTGAGCCTACAAATTGACCAGCTCGATAAATTTCTTAAGCTTGACTTGAAACTCAAACTCGACTTCTTTAGTAAACAATTGAATTTCAAACAATCTATTTTGAATCTAGATCTGAGTAGCTTGCGAGTTACTCGATTAATCTACCACAATTTCATCTCCCGAAGAATATTGGCTTTATGAAAGTTATTTCAATCAAGCTTTACTTGTATATTTCGATAAAAAAACAAACAAAACTGATCCTATTATCCAAGTGTAACTTTGAAAATTCAAATTCTTCCATCCACACAAAAAACATTACAACCAAGGAGACCCTGTCTTTCCATGGTAAGAAGGGATAGAAAAAATGCCTCGAGCCATGATTCGAGCACTACAACATTGAAGTAATTGACACCATAGCTAATCGGAATGATCAGAATGGAACTTTAAAGCACAAACTAATCATGGTCTTCCAGAGGTAAAACTTGGATGCTTGTAGAATTTGCAAACATATTATTGAGTTGCTCACGGGTAAGAAGTGACCATTACGAGTTTACATGCTTACTTAAGATGTTCAGATAAGATAAATTTTCCATTTACATTTCCATCTATATACATTTTCTAAACAAAGATCTTCCAGGGGGAAACTCTTTACATGACAAAGCTTATCAATTGAACAAATATGACATTCAGCTGACTGAAATAACTGAAAGCTTATGATGCTGAAGTTATTAAGCGATACCTGGCTTAAGTTACCGGAAAATTTTGCAGAGGCCTTACATCTCTCCCGACTTTCTCCAGCAGCTGGTGAAACGCAAACTTGCACCCACTTTTTGCGGTCAAGTACCCAACTAACTAATCGGTCAACTTCATAAAACACATTTCCATGAATGACTTTCCCTACCATCATCAAGATAAAAAATACTGCATCTACCAGGTTGAACTTTCCATTGCCCTTGTCGAATCCTTAGGTTAAGTCACAACTGAACAATACAATGGGAAGCCCATTCATTTAAGATACCCAATCCGTTGAACATTTGAGACGAAGTGCTAAGTGTAGGTTCCTAGATTCCATCAGAAATCCAAGTGTCTTTTGTTCCCTCTTTCCACATTCCCCATTGCCATCTTACCCTAGTACAATGGGCCATACACGTTGAGATAAGATTACTCGTCACATTAGAAACAACATCGTGGTGGATGAAGATCACCATGTTAGACAGCCCATTGCAACAATCCAGTAAAGAGAAAATGGTGGACAAAGTAACCCCAATTTCATTTACGGTTAAGTAAGCTGTAATCTCTTTCAATCCTTTCATCTGAACCCTTGACTCTAAGCCTTCCAGACCAGGATATGTTTCGAACTCAGACCAAACTCTTGAAGTCAAAGTAAGACAGCTAACATTAGGAAAAACATGAAGCAATAACTCAAGAATAGACTTGGAAACTACAACTGGCGATTCCCACTTTCTCGAGGTAGCAGTTAGATTCTCAACAGTTCTGCTGAAAGGAAATGCAGCAAGAAGATTGCGGAGGCCTGAAGATTCAAGATGAAGCCTTTTCAAATGTGAGAATTCCTTCACTTTCAAGTTGCAAGTGCTGTCCAGAGACAGACTCAAGCTCGATAACAACGGAGTTTCAATGAAAAGGAGATTTGGCTTCACACATTTGAGAGTGAGGTCGACAAGACTAGGTGCAATAATAGATATAGAGGTTGGAGCATTAGACACAGACCAATGACATGTTCTAAGGTGCATGAGATGGACCATGGGATCTTTAAGTCCTCCAACCCCAATCAAATTGAGGACTTTCAGAAACGGAAAATTGTCGTTCACCTTTTCCAGGTTCTCATCATCCAATCTAATGAATTCAAGCGTCAAGACTGTGAGGTTCGGCATAGGAGTTAAGCTATCAACAGATAGCCATGCATTCTTAACTTCTAACTCAAGAAGTTCAAGACCTGCACAGCAACAACAACAACAACCAAAATAAAAATAAAAAATATCCCATTTCAATTTGTCTATAAGCATCTTATTCTCTACAGAACACTTACAGATACAAATAATCATCATTCTCAATCCTCTTTAGACACTCAAATAAATTCATATTAAAACCATGACTCTACAGGCTTAAAGTATGAAATTCCAGCAGTAAATGAAAACAATCATAAAATGCTTCCAACTCTGTTAGGCAAAACTAACTAATAAATTAAATAACAATCAAGTAACTCAATCCCACATAAAACAAAGAATCATTATCCTTCTGTTTCCGAAGTACTGCCAGAGGAAAGCAGCACTATCTGATTTCTCTATATTAAAATTAAAGCCCTTGACATATTTATGAGTGATTGAATACACTTCACATACTATAAAACAAACGAATTATACGAAGCAGTATATCCGTATGAACAACAATAGCAAAGCACGCACGTAAACAGAGTAGATAAGGAAGAAATGAGAAACGCAGCTCACAGTAAGAAGAAATTAGGGAAAGCACATCAGTTCTCCTCCAGCAGGACTGCACCCAAAAATCCGATATGGAAACAGATTTCAGAGCTCGGCAAACCTTGGGCAGCCACGCCTTGACGAAATCGACGTCGCTGAGGAACAAATCATCATCCTCATCCTCGACGTCGTCGTACGCCACGAGGCGCAGCGGCTTCTCCACGCCGACGGCGACGCGCTCCACTACCTGCAATTCGGAGATCAATCTGCAGAAAACTTGCTTGAAAGGCGTGATGGAGGACCGGGTGAGAGGGATCGCGACTTGGCGTAGCGGAGGTGGGAGCAGTAGAGGTGGACGGGCGGATCTCCGGCGCGACGGAGTTGAGGGCGCGGGAGGCGACGCGGCAGCGGGCGACGTCGGCGGAGTCGGAGACGCGGCCGAGGATCTCGAGGAGAAGAGGCGCGGGGAGATCGTCCATGGAAATTGAAGAAATTTGGATGAGATGAGATTAGGACATTAATTTAAAATATTACAACGAAGAAATCAAATGTTGAGAATCTTCCAAACAGTGTTGAATTTGATGCTGCGTTTACGTATCTATCTCACTCTACTATAAATACAATCTACATAATTTCCCTATGAATACAAATGATAGGATATGGGCAACTACTGGGCCCGGCGTCGAGGCTGTCTGATAAAAGTGACGTATTTCGGCGCAGACAAATTCGCCCAAGAAGACCCTAAAACCAGGTGGGAGCAGAAGGCTAAGGTAGTATCTAAAGAATCATAATTCGAGAGGGATATGATTAAGATCGTATCAAGATCTCGAATCTAGTTAGAAGACGCCGGATTTAAGATATAGGTCAAAATAATTGTGTATAAATAGGAAATTTAGATTAGGCGAAATAGATGGACACTCTTTGTAATCGCTTCTACTGCATTTAATCTGCGAATACTCTCTCTGAGTGGACGTAGATCTTATTCATAGATCGAACCACGTAAATCCTTAGTGTTCTGCGTTTATTTCCTTACGAAATTAAGATTGATCTTTGGCGTAAAATGTGGGAAGCGAAATTTTGTGTTTTCGATCAACCACCGTTTACGAAGTAATCATGACCGGTACACGAAGCCGTGCATCCGGGACCGTCGGCGGCAACAACAACGGCGACGGCGAAAGGGAACGCTCGGCTCGGGAAGAGCCCAATCGGAGAAGAAACCCCGAAGGATATGTCCAAAGTCTCGACGAGCACGGACACCTGACCTGCAGGAGGCGGTTACCATAGCGAAGGAAATCGCGGCAACAATCCGAGGGGCGTCCGGCTCATAAGTAAACCTTGGCGACGACGTCGAGGGTTTCTCGAGAAAATAAGGAGAGCTTTCTCCAGTACCTCGGTGCACACGGTCGACCTCGTCACGAAGCGAACGCAAGCCTCGTCTAGAGTGCGAGGCACCACAGCGAGGGTCGGGGACGAGCCGACCGCGCAAGAACGGCGGCGGGAGAGGACGTCGTGACCACCACGGCCGGCCCCGATCGCGAGCGAGTCCGTCGGCGAACTCGCCCGCCTTCTCGAGGGCGGCGGCGTGGGAAAAGGCATCATGGCGCCGTGAGGTCGGTCCGAGTCGCTAAGCGAGTTCGATCGTAGAACTCCGTCCCGATCTCGGAGGGCGGCTTGATGGGTGCGGAAAATAGTCACCCGTTCTCAAGCAGGATACTCAACACTTCGCTCCGGATAAATACGGGTACCAAGCATCGCCCCTATGAATGGTGAGGGATCCACATAACTTCCTCTCGCGGTTCAATACAACATGATCAACCAACGTCTCGATTCGGTTCACATGTGTAAACTCTTCCGGAGTTACTCGTCGACAACGCCGCGGTGGTTGACGATCTACCCTACGGAAGCATCGGCTCTATCGCGACGATGGCGCCTTCCATCGAAGGTTCTTCCGTAAGCGGTCAACGTCGTCGTACGCCTCCTCACCATAAGGCAAAGCCGTAACGAGTCCATCGGTGACTTCATGGCGAGGTTTAACAAGGAGTGTTTGAAGGTCAAGACGTGAGCGACTGTTAGTCGTCTCGGCCTTCCAAGCGGCATCTTGCGGGGCCTTATCTGAGAGATCGTCTGGCACGAGCCCGTCTGCGACAGAGTGGCGGCGCATAAGCCGGTTCGCCAAGCGGATGGCCGACAAGAGAAGCGCGAAGCGAGCAATGCGGGGCCCGGAAAAGGAAGAAGAGATGAAGGAAGGAAGATCGGAACGAGGCGTGCGCGCGCGGAAAGATTACATCGCCTATAAGGTCGAGGCTCGGTCCGCGTGGCGCCTCGGGCGACCTCGATACACCGTTGGCGGCCGAGGCGGAAATCTCACGCTCCATATGAACACGTTCGAGAAGCCTCGACCGATGGCGAGGAGGAAGAGGCGCCGAACCGAGGATAAATCTTGCTCATTCCATGAAGACTATGGGCACGACATCGAAGAGTGCAAAGAACTCGTGGGAGATAGAGATGTTGGTTGAATGGACCCACGAAGAAGTACCAAACACGTGGTGCATGGCGGACCGAGAGAAGAGAAAGCAAAGGAAGAGGAATTGCGCCAAAAAAAGCCGGCGACATCGATGAGGAAGGAGATGGCGGGTCCCGATATGACGGGTGATCTCCACTATTACGGGGCTCCCTCGTGGAGTCACAGTCTTCTGAAGGCCGAAGCCGAAGTCCAGAACCGCGAGCCTAACAACAAGAGGTTCGAGAAAGGGCGAGGCGATCACGCTTCTCCGAGGGGCGATCCGTACCCTGATAGTACCCCGGGATGATGCGGTGATCCATGCGATGGTCGCAAATAAGTTGGTGAAAGCACGTGTACATTGGCGGTGACGTCGGTAAGCATCCTTTTCAAGGAATGTTTTGACAAGCTAGGGATGAAGAAGCGCCTCGCCTGGCGCTTGCTGCCACTCGAGCTTCGTCCGAAGAGCAGCCTTGGGAAGGGATAATAGAGCTACCCGTCACGTGGGAAGTCACCAACAAGCTCCACCAAGGTGGTGCAATTCTTAAATAGTGAAGGCCCACTCGCCGTATAACATCATACTAGGCGAGGCGGGTGAGCATTGTAAGAAGCGGTATGCTCAGCGTACCACCGACAATGAAAATACCCACCGCGATGATGTACCGTGATCAGGGTGATCAACAAGCCAAGGAATGTACGGGTTGCCTTACGAGGTGCGGGGACCTCGGTCCAAAGACCCAGGCATGACTAAAGGAACCCGAGGTTGGAGTCGAAGTACACTCCCGATAACCACGGTGGAAGAGGTCGCATTATGCGAGGATGAGCCCTTAAAAGTCGTCAGTTGGTCTCTGAGGCACGAAATAAAGAACGGATCATCCAACTCCTACGGAATTCGAGATGTGTTTGCTTGGTCTCCTCGACATGACGGAGTCTCACCAAGTATCATCACTCACCGCTCAACATCGACCCGAACATGAAACCGGTTCGACGTATAAAGAATTTTTGCACCGAGCGGAACCAAGTCATTCACGACGAGGTGAACCGGTGTTAAAAGCTCGCATCTTGTCGAGGTCGAATATCCGACTGGATAGCCAACCGGTGATGGTGAAGAAAGGAGAGGGGATGGCGAATGTGTATTGACTACACCGACCTCAACAAACATTGCCCGAAGGTTGCTATCCGCTGACATTGACAAGAAGGTCGGACGCGGTCGGATCTGAAGTCTTGATTTCTTGGACTTATACAAAGGTACCACCAAGTCACGATGGACGACGAAGACGGCCAAGACAACCTTCATTATCGACTTGGTCTTTGCGTATAAAAGATGCCATTCGGCCTCAAGAATCGCGGGAGCCACCTATCGAAGGATGGTGGACAAAATATTTAAGCCCTACATAGGTCGAATGTGGAGGTATCGTGAGCGACATCGTCAAAAGCGAGAGGAAGCCGCATGTGGCCGACCTCCGGATGGTCCTCGCCTTCTCAGAAAAATCGACTGGCGAACCCCAGTGCACGTTTGCGGTTCGATGCGGAAAGTTCTTAGGGTCTTGGGTTTCTGAGAAGGCTAAAAGCTTGACCCGTCGAGTCAAATCATTTGGAGATGAACATGCGACCGTCCATGATGTACACTGGTGACAGTGCATAGCCAAGATCGAGCCGCTTTTTTCAAAAGCAGCGGATAATGACTACCATTCTTCAAGATACTCAAAAGGCCAAGAAATTCTCATGGGATGATGTACACAAGTCCGCTTTGAAGATCTCGAGCTATCTCGCCAAACTCCCACTCTATCCGTCAGAAGAGGGAGGTCCTTTTCTCTACCTCGCCGCCTCGGACGAATCCATAAGTCGATCTTGATGCGAGAGGAAGGACGTCGGCTCCGGTGTATTTCATCGGCCGAGCACTAAAAGGCTCGAAAGCAGTATCGACCCTGGAGAAGCTTGCCTTTTAGCATTGGTAAGCGCCGCAGGAGACTACGTCCATCTTCCATGCACGTCCCATACAAGTCCTCACCGACTACCCACGGCAAGTATTGGAGCCAAGCTCTCGGGAGAATCGCGAAATGGCGATTGAACTAGGCGAGCACGATATATCATACCTTGCTTGAGCCATCAAAGGTCGAGCCACAGCGGATTTCTGGCGAGGCTAACCGTCGAAAACCGAAGCCCACCGAGTTCGTGTCGAGGCGATGCCCAAGCCGAACCAATGGATGAAATACCAAAGGAGTCTTGTGACTCTCGTTGGCGGGGCTTTGGGGAAAAGCGGTGGCGGGCGGGAATCTTACTCCTAGGCCGGACGGCGAGATCACCTACTCGCCGGTTCACATTCAAAATACGAACAACAGTAGAGTATGAAGCATGATCGCAGGACTTCGCCTAGCTCAAAATCTCCAAATCGAGCCGTGCAAGTTCACGGCGATTCTCGGTCGTAGTAAGCGAATGTTGAAATCTGAGCAAAAACAACGGGATGAAGAAATACCTTGAAAAAGCAAAAGCTACAACGGATTTTCTCATACTTTCAGATAGTTCGCATCCCAGGGAGCAAAGCAGCCGGTGACATCTTAAGTAAATTGGCCTCGTCGTCAGCGAGCCATGATGAAAAGTCCAAAGCGAAGCATAGACAATGCCGATGGCGGGCCGAGGTTAGCGTAGTCTCGGATGAAGAACCCGATTGGATGACTCCCGTTCGAGCACACGGAGAATGGCGAACTACCCCAGATAAGTGGAAGCTAGAAGGATCATAACAAATCTATGCGATATCTGATTGAGCGGGGGTCTATCTGAAAGTCATATCTCCACCTCTCTTAAGGTGCTTGGGTCGAATCGAGGTGATTACGTTCTGCGAAGTGCGTGAAAGATCATGCGGAAGTCACATCGGACCCGAGCCTTGTCGAAAAAAGTCGTGAGATGGGGATACTATTGGCGATGATGTTCCGGGACTCGATTGACCTTGTGAAAGGTGTCAGAGTGTCGACTTCACGGGGAGCGTGCCGAGGCTACCGCAGACCGACCTCACCTCAATACGAGCCCTTGGCGTTTATGCGATGGGGATCGACGCCGTGAGCCCCTTTGTAAAGCACCGGACGACTCAATTCCTAATTGTTGCGATTGACTACTTCACGAAGTGGGTGGAAGGCGAGCCTTTGGCAAAATCACAAGCAAGAACGCCTCAACTTCGTGCGGAAGAACATAGTGTGTCGACGGCATCCTCATATCCTCCTTTGGGACAGCGGAACCTGATTCGCGATAAGACATTGAGAGAGTGGTGTCGAGCTTGGATCGACAAAAATTCACCTCGGTGGCCCATTATCAAGCAAATGGTGGGACCGAAGTCACCAACAGGACCATCGTGAAGGGCCGAAGACTCGTCTCGGCCGAGCTAAAGGCACTGGGTGGAAAATTTACCACAGTGTCTTATGGTCATACAGAACAACACTGGGACCTCGAGCGGAGAAAGCGCCTACGGGTTTGGTGTATGGGCGGGCGGTGATCCGTGCGGTGGAGTGCACAGAGTCCTCGTACCATTGACTTCTGCCGAAGCAAATGAGGAAAATCTACGAGTGATCGGATCTACTCGGCGAAAAAGAGACCTCGCCTACGTCGAGGAAGCTCGGTGCAAGCAACAAGTAGCTCGGTATTACAACCGGTAGCGTTAAAACCCGACAATTCCAAGTGGGCGACCTCGTTCTCGAAATAATGAAGTCAACAAAGCCGTGCAGCTCGGCAAGTGGAAGCCGCATGGGAAGGACCTTCAAGGGTCGACGAAGTCCTCGGCAAAGGGGCTATAAGCTCGCCCAATTGTCCGGTGAGCAATTACCCAACGCATGGCACATCATTCATACGAAGAAATATTATGCATAATTGTCGAAGGTCGAGTCTTGTTCGATCGTGTTTTCGAGTCTGTTTAATCAGTGCAGTCTTACTTTGTTCGTCGTCTTTTATCGATAAAATTTTATTTTTGTGCATGTTTTATTTGTCACTAATGCATAATTAATGAAGATCATTATTCTATACCCTACGGAGGACAAATTCCCTCGACGGAGGTCGATTACCTTCGTTTTATCACGAAGATGAATTTAAGCAGCGTAAGGGACCACCCTCCCGATGACCTCGGCAAAAGCAGGAACCATTCCTACATACGAGATCAGTTACCTTCGTTTATTTCGGAGCAGTCTCTCTATGTAGGCGAGTAAAGGACCACCCTCCCGATGACCTCGGCAAAAGCAGAACCATTCTACATACGAGATCAGTTACCTTCGTTTATTTGAAGGCGGTTCTCTATGTAGGCAGTAAGGGACCCCCCTCCCGATAACCTAGCAAAAGCAGAACCATTCCTACATACGAGATCAGTTACCTTCGTTTATTTCAAGACGGTCTCTCTATGTAGGCAGTAAGGGACCACCCTCCCGATGACCTCGGCAAAAGCAGAACCATTCCTACATACGAGATCAGTTACCTTCGTTTATTTCGAAGGCGGTTCTCTCTATGTAGGCGAAATAAGGGACCACCCTCCGGCGACCTCGGTAAAAATCATTAATTAGAAGGCGGAACTCTACAAGGACGAACTACCCTTCTACGAGCGGATTCCTTGAAGACTTCATATATTACTTTAGTTCAATATAAAGTCGATACGAAGCAAGTACATCTTTCTTATTTTAAAAATAAGTTATGTAGATTACATATTACGGCGGAGGAGGCCGAGAAAAGCAGTCGATCCCCAGAAAATCACGATTAATGACTCGTCTATACTAATCCTACCTCTACCTCGTCCTCGATCTACACTTTGAGCTCGCTAGATCGGCCTCGCCACTCGATGGCGCTGGCCGACCGGCGAGGATCACGTCGTTCGAGGCCATTGCACTCTCTTGAGCTATCGAGCGGATCGTCAAAATTCGGTTCATTTATTCTAGGCGAAGCTCCGTGAGAAGAAGAGGCCTCTGCGTCCGTCGAAGCATTTCATCGAGCTGTGGTTGTCGGCGATGTGATGCTCAGTATATACCTCCGAGCCTTTTAATTCACCGTCTTGCCCGTGTGGTGCCGGGAGGACCGACCATATTCACGCCGGTACCGCACAACGGGCGTGCCTCGACAACCTGGCTTCAACTTCCGAGATAGTCATCCCACCATTTCGATGGATGGTCTCCTCGTACTCGACATGCTCTCGACTATTAATTTAGCCTTCTCATGGCGACCTCGACGACTTCTCCAATGCAAAAGACGAGCACGGAGCTCGTCACGGCTCTCTGGCAGCTCTATGTTTGATATGAGACTCCGCGCGCACATGGCCCAAGTGTCCCTTTATATGGAGGAGTTCGACCTCTTTTAATTCGAGCCGCGACAAGTCTTCAATTCGATTCAACGAGGAGAAGATCAAGCATTTCAAAGCGACAAGCGAATAAAAGATAAGTGTTTTCATATAAACTTGTGATTCTATTAATATGCCCTTAGGCGAAACCGATGTACATTTACATTCAAAAAAAAACAAAAAAAAAAAGTTACAAGGATAAATCGACCCGCCATCGACTCATTGCATCTCCTCGTTGCCAACCCGCGCCTCGGCCCGCGCCGCCGCCGCCTCGGCCTCCTTCTCGACCCGACCGCGATGCCTCGGCCATCTTATAAGGTTCGGTGCGCCCGCCTCGCCTCCGGCTCCTTACTCGGCTCGGCTAGGATAGCCGGAGAGGATCTCGATCCACCGAGCAAGCACGGACGAACTCGGCAACAAGCAGAGTCGAGATGGTCGACTACGAATAACCGGCGAGCTCTTGGACCGCCAGCAAGGAGACCAACGTAAGACCGCACGGGCGTCGATCTCCACCACCGTATCCATACTTAGTTTTATCTAAGTCGGGATAGTCATCGGCGACGTCGTCGATGTGTCGAACACCGCCTCTTATTTGACTCGGCCGTCTTGTTCGCCGGCCGGAGAACTTCGAGACAAAAAGTTTCTCGGTGTAAGCGGAGCTCTCACAATAAGCCGGCGCCTCGGCCTCGGCTGGCCGCCTCACCGGCTCTCAATCCGACCTTATTGCCTCGGCGAAGCAGTTCGCCTTCAAAAGGTTATCTCGGCGGCGCCTCCGCCGTGCAGCCACAACCCCACCGGACCTCGCCACCACGGCCAAAGCCTCGCCTCCCTCTCGGCCGCAACCCGGCCTTCTCCTCGCCTCGATCGCCTCCGCCATAGAAGGTCTTCTCCTCCGGCTCACGGGCGTGGCGAGGCCAAATGCTCAAAATGAGCCACGGCATCATTCGGATGCCCGACAACAAGCTCGGACACCGTCAATCGAACCTTACGTCCTCGGTCCCCCGTAATAAAGCTAACAATATCGAGCCAAGCCTCAACCTGGCTGGAAAATTACGGCCCGGTCGTTACCGGGAAAAGGCGGACGTGCGACCTCGGTGCCGAGGATCGTGCAATAAATCGCCGTCGTCGGCGGGGAGGATGGACTTCTCTTTTCGGGCGGGAGGTGCTTGGAGGCGGCGATGCTTGGCAGGCGGCGAAGTCTTGACGGCGGCAAGTCTCCGTGAGGCGAGGTCACGATCTTCTCGGCCCTAAGGGTGACCTCGGGCGAGTCTTCGCCCGCCTTCTTGGAATCTGTGACCTCGGGCTCCGCCTTCTTCTTCGAGGACACGAATTCCACTACGAAATAACAAATGCCAGTCGATCTGAGCAACACAAAATATTATGACACTAAAGCTAAGTGCGGGGCCTCGCCGCCGGCTCGTCGGCGGCGGTCATGGGGCTCGACCCCCGGCCGCTAGTTCGGCCTCGGAGAAGCCGTCACACCCGAGTGCCAACCCGGTCCGGATCGTCTCCACATCACCAAGCAATCCCAGCGGCTACATCGACCAACCTCTCGCGCCCAGCGGGTCGTAAGAACCATCAAACCCGGCGGAAGAAGTACCTTCCGCGGTTTAATATCTTCGACTTCGTCTTTATTTTAAATTCTGACGGGGTGATAAGTAATACCACCCGCACTATATTTAAAGCGAAAAAATCTAAGGATGAGCCCTAGACTCAGCAGGCGATTATGCTATGTGCATATATACGAGGCCCGTTAGGTGGCGAAAAGAGTTCGGTGTTATTTGAGGCGAAGGATAGCAAAAGTCTGTTGTAACTCAACAAACACGGAAGGATAAGGAAGGCGAAGACCGCGCAAGGGCGTCCTCGTATCTGTTACAAAACCATACGGAGGAAGGCTAGCCCTATCCCGGACGAGGGCAATTAACCCAATAGTTGGAACAAAAATTGAGGCAAGCTCTAATATCGAAGGAATTGTCAAACAAGAGAAAGCGAAGAAACCTTTCCTAAATCATAATAAGGAGGATATTCTAATCTACACAAGGTAGGTTGGGGGAACCAAGATGATAAACTTCAAAATCCACGGAGAATCCGGTGGTGACCTGATTACACGATCGGCGTTCGGGGCGTGAGAATCGAACAGGTGGAAGAAGAGGAAGCCATAACTCATCGGTTTTAAATTGAGGAAGACAGACCTTTGAAACTCATGAGGGCGATAATGGCGATGAAGAATCTACGGAACCTGAGAGGTTTGAATTTTTGAATATTGAAATGTGCAGTGATAGGCGAAAAGGCGTGTCGGAAGTTATTCTCCCAATATGCGCTTTATTGGGAATCGACCCGCTACATTAAATCGCATTATATGCTATAAGGCATCCAGCGTTCAGTCTCGGCTTCATGCCCCATAAAAGTGACCGACCAAAACCTCGGCATAACGCCTCGTCGGGCGAAGCCGATCGAAAGACCTCGGCATAGCGCCCGTCGGTGGCCGACCAAAATCTCGGCATAACGCCTCGTCGGTGGTCGATCAAAAACCTCGACATAACGCCTCGTCGGTGAGCGATCGAAGACCTCGGCATAACACCTCGACGGTGAAGTCGATCAATAACCTCGACAGCGCCGTCGGGTTAAGTCGGCCAGAAACCTCGACGCGCCTCGTCGGTGAAGCGAACAAAAACCTCGACTTAACGCCCGGCAGAGATACTAACGGCAAGACACGACTCGGCAGATGCCTCGCAAACGCGGCATTCGATATATGACTTGAAACATTGGCACACCAAGTCGGATCGTTCGCGCCCTACCGACATAAACAACCCCAAACCAACACGACCGTCAAGCGTCTTTTTTGGGGGTTGTGATAGGATAGGCCCAACTACTGGGCCCAAACATCGGGCCCAATACAAGTAAAGTCGACATCAAGCTCGGTGCGGACAAGTTCGCCCGAAGACCCCTAAAACCGGTGGGAGCGAAGGCTCGGCCATATCTAAAAGAATCTAATTCGAGAGAGGATATGATTAAGATCTATCCAAGATCTCGAATCCTAGTTAGAAGACCTCGGATTTAAGATCTAGGTCAAAATAATTGTGTATAAATAGAGGCTAGATTAGACGAAATAGATGGACACACTCTTTGTAATCGCTTCTTACACATTTAATACACGAATACTCTCTCTCTGCCCGTGGACGTAGATCTTATTCATAGATCGAACTACGTAAATCCTTGGTGTTCTTGCGCATTTATTTCCTTACGAAATTAAGATCGATCAACAAAATAATTCGTCCATAGACATTACAGAAAATTTTGTACCTATCCGATACTCACACAGATACTAGTCTACAAACCAAAATAACCCAAGATACTCCATTCAAAACCTTAGGGTACCCATTATGGGTTTTAACTAAAATTAGTTTTAGTTTATCATTGTGGTTATAAACTAGTTTTTTTAAAAACAAGAAACCGTTTTAAATTGAAACCGATTTATTGTGGGTCTATCGTGCGTGACACGCACTTGCGCGATGATTAGGCGGCGTGCAGTACGCTGAAAGCCGCAATTGTTTACCAACCTTTATTTTTCTTACCTTTTGTCTTTTCCTCTCTCTCTCTTTCACGTTGTGCTTGTTCACCATTTTCCTCTCTCTCGCAATCAATGACAATATTATTCTTTTGTAGCTATATTCTTTGTAAGTTGTAGCTAAACAAAACAAATGTATCCGTTGGTAATGTATCCGTTGTTTTATTTGTTTTATTTTCTCTATAAATACCAATTTAAACTCTTCATTTTTACACACATTTCTTCAACATCTCTTCTTCTTCCTTTCTTTATTTTCAAGGCGAGTAAAATGGCGGATTCAAGCTCTCAAAATTTCGAGTCTAGTGCTTCCGAAACCAAAATTTTCAAAGTTTGAGAAGTTCACACCATCCTCAAATTTCTTACCCTCCACAACCACAACTACCACCCAATTATCAAATTTCATTCAACTTCCCCCATGGTTGTACTTGAGGTGATGTCTAAGCAATGACCACAATTTTAACAGCAGAAAATGAATTCTTAGAATTGGCATACTCACTCGGACCATACCGCTTCCAATTCAAATTCTTTTGTTATCTCATTTTATATCTATCTCTAGAGAACTTATGAAAATCGCACATGCAAGCCACGCGTGTGGACGTTTACACATGAAACTCCCACTTCTCAATAGATTTAAAATGTTTTATTTAGAAATCTCGTCTAACAAACTTATGATAAACAGTGCAAGCAAGCCACGCGTGTGGACGTTTACTCACAGTGCGTCTCACTTTGTTTAGAGATCAAAAAGTGGAGGTCTTGAGATTTTAATTTTAAAAATTAATTTGTCGGGTTGTTTGCTTAGTCTTTTTATTCAAAAGGTTTGTCCATACGCAGATCACGTAATCCAGCATGTTTGTCATAGAACTCGACATGTAAAACATGCTCACGAAATTCTAAAATATGCTTGAAAAGCGATAAACCTAGCATGCTTACTATGCGCACCCAATTACGAAAACACTTAAGGTTTGTCGGCGTAATTAAAACATACATAGCATGCTCTGCGATAATTTAAACATCCACGACATGCAATGAGCGATAATAATAAAATAAAACGCTCATCGTGGCCCACTGGAATCTGCACTTTCCGCCTAATCTATTACATAGAATTGCAAAGTACAGATCTTTATAATCTTGAAAACGGCCTTGTGTGCAGGCGCGGACGGATTCAAAAGGCCTCGCGTGCGGGCACGGACCGCACTCGTCAACAGATTGGTGGAAAAAGGATGCAGGCTCGGCCCGTCCGCGACGCGTCCGAGAACGCCGTGCACGCCATGCGTTATCGCCATCGCTGCGGCGTGCGACTCGTTTCCGTCGTCTCGATCGTTGCTTTCGTCTTCGTTTTACTTTTACGGATAAGATTTATAGAAAATAAATCTAATCTAACTACGGATTTTCTAGTGGTGAAAAACAAAATCCGATAAAATAAAAAGCGAGCCACGATGAGCAGCGATTCAACAATTAATATATTGCGCGCGTAATAATCAAGCGTGAATTAATCCAGCGAGCGAATCGATCTCGGGCTCGATACCAATTGTAGGGAAAAACTATGTTTAGTCCTCTCCAGGATCTATCTTGGATGTTTAATTCACCATACATTGATTATATACCTAGCATGCACCTATATAATTAATTGCAACACGTAGGTGTTTTGTCGTGTTTACCTTTGAATCTATCGAGGTGGATCGGGAAGAACGGATCGAGACTCGTGCTTTGACCTTCTGGACTGTATCCCGGTTGCCCAATCTCCAACGTCGAGTGAGGATGATCTATGGAGAATGTTTCGGAAAAATCACCCTTAAGCTCTCAAGAATTTTCGAAAATCTCTCAAATGATGAACCCTCAAATTCTCGAAAATAATGATGATGATTATTAATCATTGACCTAGATTTAATCTCTTACCTCATATTTATAATGCATTACCATAATCCTATATGGAAATTACCATAATCCCATATGGAAATTACCATAATCCTTTATGGAAATTACCATAATCCCATATGGAAATTACCATAAACCTTTATGGAAAGGATTATTACCATAATCTTATATGGAAAGGATCTATGCATATCCGTAAATATAATAATATCCTTATAGGATAAAGAGAATCAAATCCTTGCCTTGTAGAGCATAGGGGCGCGATTTTGCCTAGCTTACGGGCACGGATGGGCCGACCCGGTGATCAAATGCGAGGAATAAAGATGGGCCTCAAATAAATTAATTATCTTATGTTCACTTGAACATAAATTAATTTATAAACATTTATTCATGCCACTAGAGAATAAATCTTGACTTACCCTTTATTACGAAGTTGAGTCGGGCTTGCACTTAGACATTACTGATCCTCGTATTTAAGATATCGAGCGTCCGTTAATTATTTATAGCATTACATTGCTTAAAATAATTAATATCTTTAATTCCTTAAGTAGTACCACTCGACCTTATTATTGTACTTGAGCTAACTCGACTGCGGGGTTTAGTACAATAAACTTTTGAGCTCCTTAAGGGACTTCATCATCCTAAGCGGATACGGTGACTCGTCTGAGATAACTAGCATGACATACAAGACCGCCACCACCCTTTTGAGATCACGGAGAATATTGGGTTAGAACATATAACCCTACACCCGTAACAAGTCAAAGTGATGGTCAAGAACTCATACTCATCTAATACCTTATCGAGGTTTAGATCATCGTAGTCACCGAGATCTTAGTTCTTCGGCGGTCGAGATAGAAGAACTCGTCTCACTTGTGATCCTTGATACGTCGAGGCGTACCGGCATGAACAAGCAACCAAGTCAAGTCACTTCTTATCTATACATGACTATCTGACAACTCGTCCTCAAGTTGTCTCGGTTGTGAAACTTTTATATCTCATTAAGCTTGACCAATCATACGGACACGTGATCTTCTACACCTTGTATGATCTAACTTATATATGAGATAAGGGGACACATATATATGCGATCAAGTATTCATTTCGGATAGGAGATTGTAATAGTGGTAACGAAACATTGTATCAAGCTTAACAAAGCGCTTTGATATCTGACTTATGGGGAATCTGAGGGGCGTGTTAGCATTGTCCCCACTCGACATGACCGGAGTGTCACCCGAGCTCATCACTCACCGACTCGACATTGACCGGCTATCAAACGGTTCGGCGAGAAGAAAAAGGGTTTCTGGAGGCTGACCGGTCGTAAGAGGCGAGGTGACCCAACTCAGGAGGCCGAAATCATGTTCGAGGTCAGTACAGACACGGATGGCTAATCGATCGTGGTCCGAAAAGCTAGGAGGGTGGCGCGTGTGTCGATTATACCGACCTCAACAAACACCGCCGAAAGGTTGTTACCCTCGCGATATTGACAAGAAAGTGGAGGCTTTGGTGGGCCACGAAATCTTGATTTCACGGATGCATACATAGGGGTACCACCAAGTCTTGATAAGTAAGGAGGATGCTCCAAAAACGGCGTTCATCACTGACTTCGGTGTCTTCACATACCGAAAAATGCCTTTCGGTCTAAAAAACACCGGAGCTACCTACCAAAGGATGGTGGACGCAATATTCAAAGATCATATAGGGAAGATCGTCGAGGTCTACGTCGACGACATCGTGGTCAAGAGCGAAAAATAGAAAGTTCGCCCGCGACCTCACAACTATCCTCCAACTCCTCGGGTCGGTCAACCTCAAGCGCAACCCCCAAAAGTGCACGTTCATGGTGAAAAGGAAAATTCACTGGGGTCTGGGTTTCTCGAGAAGGCTGAAGGCCAATCCTCCAAGGTGAAGGCGATACTTGACATGCAAGTACCAAAACAATCCGTGAGATCACAAACTCACCGAATGCTTGGCCGCCTCGGTAGATTCCTATCTCGGACGTCGAAACAACTTCCTTTCTTGAAGATCTTGAGAAGAGCCCGGACTTCGCTGGAAGAAGAACACCATGTTGCCTTCACCCGGTGAAGAGTATCTCGCCGACACCCCACGTTGTCCGCCCCGAAGGAAGGCGAGCTCCTTTCTTTATATCTGGCCATCTCGGACGAGGCAATCGGTCTTGATGCTTGGTGTGAGATAAGATCGGACAAAAACTCCCTATCTACTTCAAGCCGAGCTCTCAAAGGATCGAAGACTAGGTACACCAAGCTTGAGAAAATAGCGTTAACCTTGGTGAGCCTTGAGATGTCTCGACCTTATTTTCAAGCCCATTCCGTCCAGTCTTGATGACTTACCCCTAAGACAAGTCTTGTCAAAACCGGAATCATCAGGACGTATAGCCAAGTGGGCACTGGAACTCGGCGAGCATGACATCTTATACTCCCAGACCGGCCATAAAGGGCGAGTTCTGCCGATTTCTGGTAGAGGCCAAATTTGCGAGTCGGGCCCACTAGAGGTCACTCCAGACCCCGCTCTCACAACGGAGGAACCTACCCTCAACCTACCTGATGGCTGTTGGCAGATGTATGTGGATGGGGCTTCGTGCAAAATAGGTAGCGGAGCGGGCATCTTGCTCCTCGGCCCGGAAAAACAAGAAGTGACCTATGCACTTGGTTTTCCTTCCGACCACAAATAACGAGGTGGAGTATGAGCAGCGATCTTAGGACTCCGTCTCGCAAAGGAATTGAAAGTGGAAAAGATCTAAATCTTTGGAGATTCCGGTGTCGTGGTAAACGGGTCTTAGGAAAATCTGAGGCGAAGAGGATCGAATGAAGCAATACTTTGAGAAGGCTAAAGCGATCTCGACCTCATTCGGTATTCCACAATTCGCCGTATCCCGAGGGAGAAGCAGTAGGGTGACATCCTCGATAAATTGGCTTCATCATCAACAAATCCACCGGTGGAAAAGTTCATTCGGAAGCATTGCGGGCCCACATCGGCATCATCGAGATAGAACCGAATTGGATGTCTCCTATAAAGGCATATCTGGAAGAATGTACTACCCAAGATCGGCTCGCCAAAAAGATGATGACCAAGTCCCAAAAGTACCTCACGCATGAAGGCACCTCTACGAAATCTACCTTGACCACTCCTAAGATGCCTTGGGCGGAGAAGCGAGACTATGTACTAAGCGAGATTCGTTTGGGATCTTATGGAAGCCACATCGGATCACGAGCTCTCTCAAAGAAGGCGTTGAGGTCAGGGTATTATTGGCCTACCCTCGTCCAAGATTCGCCCGAACTCGTCAAAAAGTGCTCGAAGTGCGACTTCACGCCACGGTCAAGAAGCTACCGAGACCGACCTCGATGGCGTTCAGAGTCCTTGGCCTTTCATGCAATGGGGAATCGACATCGTTGGTCCCTTCGACCGAGCACCGGCGACTCCGATATTTGGTCGTGGCCATAGACTACTTCACAAAATGGGTCGAGCGGGCCTCTTTCAAACCTCACGAGTAGAAGGATCGAGACATTGTGTGGAAAAACATAGTTGCCGCTTAAGATACCACATGTCTTGATCTCGGACAATGGCACGGTTAGTCATCGACGAAACTTCAAAGAATGGTGTGAGGAGCTCCAGATCAAACAACAGTTCACCCTCGCACACCCACGGTGAATGGTGGGACCGAAGTGACAAACCCGCATTCGTTCAAGGATTGAAAAAGAGGTTAGGCGAGCTAAAGGTGATTGGGTTGAAAATCTCCTCAAGTCCTCGGTAAATGCGAGCGACACCTCGGACTTCAGCGAGAAACACCCTTGACAGTATCGACCGAGGCTGTCATACCGGTGAGATCGGCGCCGAACCCGTACTCATTTTCACCCGACCAACACGACAACGGAGAACCCACGGGTCGACCTTGATGCTCTAGAGGAAAGCGTGAGCTCGCCTTCATCAATGAAGCCAAGTACAAATGCCGGTCGCAAGGTACTACAACAAGAGGTGAAAGCCTCCACACTCCAAGTAGGCGACCTCGTCTCTGAACAATAAAGCCGATAAAGCCGGCGCCTTAATAAGTTAGACCCGACATGGGAGGGCCCAAACCCGCGTCCACGAGGACCTCGGCAAAGGGCCTATAAAGCTTGCTCACCTATCCGGTGCACTTATTCCCGAACACAGCATATCACTCGTCTAAGGAGGTATTTTACATAGCTTTGATTTGGATCGGCATCATGTTAGCCCTCTTTTGCTTTTCAGTGCGATGTCATTTACTTATCAATAAAATATTTGTTTTCTAATGAGTATTTTACTGTCTCGTCTTACATTTATGTGAACATCCATTCGGATAAAACATAATTAACCTTCAAAAGGGCGCCACTGCGAAGATGACAACTAAGCGGCAGAGATCACCCACCTGTCTGATTACTCATTAATTTGAAACATCTCCGTGCACACACAGATAACTCATTGATTTGAACATCTACGTGCAAAAGCATACAGTTACTCATTAATTTGAACATCTACATGCAAACGGCGCCCGGATCGGATCTCGTACAATTCATACCCCTTTATTGGGAAGATATACACTTGATGCGATCTAAATACATTTCGACTAAAATCGAGTCCTAAGCTATATTTATACCTCTTTGGGGAAAATATACGCCGTTACAATGTCAAATACATTTATGACTATAAACCAAGTCTAAGCTATATACAAATCACTCGGGCTTTCGAGCTCCACCGCCAAGTCTCGTGAACTACATGATTCGAAACAAAGTCCCGGGTCGACGATGAACACCTGTTGGTTGTATCTTGAAAGCGATTTTAGTTGAGCTTGTATACAATGTTTCTGTTACCACTATTACAATCTCCTATCCGAAATGAATACTTGATTGCATATATCGTGTCCCTTTATCTCGTATATAAGTTAGATCATACAATGTGTGAAGATCACGAAGTACGTATGATTGGTCAAGCTTAATGAGATATAAAAGTTTCACGGTGAGACAACTTGAGGACGGTTGTCGGTATAGAGGCTGCAGTATAGATAAGTGACTTGACTTGGTTGCTTGTCTGTCTTTGATGCGTCTACGGCGTAATGAAGGATCACGGTGAGATGAGTTCTTCTATCGACCGTCGTGAAGAACCAAGATCTCGGTGACTTACGATGATCTAAACCTCGATAAGGTATTAGATGAGTATGAGTTCTTGACCATCACTTTGACTTGTTATGGGTGAGGGTTATATGTTCTAACCAATATTCTCCGCATCTTGGGTGGTGGCGGTCTTGTATGTCATGCTAGTTATCGTATCGAGTCACCAGTATCCGTTTAGGATGATGATGTCCCTTAAGGAGCTCAAGGTTTATTGTACTAAACCTGCGAGGTTGAGTTAGCTCGAGTCTGACAATAATAAGGTTGAGTGGTACTACTTAAGGAATTAAAGATATTAATTATTTTAAGCGATCAGAATCTATAAATAATTAATGGACGTTCGATATCTTAAATACGGGATTCGTAATGTCTAAGTGCAAGTCAGACTCAACTTGGTAATAAAGGGGTAAGTCGGCATTTATTCTCTAGTGGCATGAATAAATGTTTATAAATTAATTTATGTTACGAAATTTGAACATAAGATAATTAATTTATTTGAGGCCCATCTTTATTCCTTGCATTTGATCCACAGGTGGCCGTCCAGGGCCCGTAAGCTAGGCAAAATCGGCGCCCCTATGCTCTGAGGCAAGGATTTGATTCTCTTTATCCTATAAGGATATTATTATATTTATGGGATATGCATAGATCCTTTCCATATAAGATTATGGTAATAATCCTTTCCATAAAGGTTTATGGTAATTTCCATATGGGATTATGGTAATTTCCATAAAGGATTATAGTAATTTCCATATGGGATTATGGTAATTTCCATATAGGATTATGGTAATTTCCATATGGGATTATGGTAATTTCCATATAGGATTATGGTAATGCATTATAAATATGAGGTAAGAGATTAAATCTGGGTCGATGATTAATAATCATCATCATTATTTTCGAGAATTTGATGGTTCATCCTTTGAGAGATTTTGAAAATTCTTGAGAGCTTGAGGGTGATTTTCGAAGCATTCTCCATAGATCGTCCTCCTCGGCGTTGGAGATTGGGCGGCGGGATCTGATCCGGAAGGTCAAGCACGAGTCTCGATCCATTCGCCTCGATTGATTCAAAGGTAAACACGAAAGCACCAGCGTGTTGCGATTAATTATATAGGTGCATGCTAGGTATATAATCAATGTGGTGAATTAAACATCCAAGATAGATCCTCGGGAGAGGCTAAACATAGTTTTCCCTACACACCGGGATGAACTCGGTGCCTTCTACCCGGTCGATGAGGCTATGTCACCACGACCTACTCCGGTATTTCTTTGATCGGTAGCAGATCTTGACGCACGAAGTGGGCGCTCACGGGGTCGAGGCCGAACTCCTACCTCTTGATCTCGAGACCCCCACCAAGAGTACGGCCTCGACCCCGACCTGATATCCTTCCTCGTCGACCTGAGGCCCTCGCCCGTCCAGCTCCTGAAGATGGGGCCGACATCTCCAACATGTCTGCTCCCGTCGGCGAAGCATCTCGGCGTGATCCATATAACGTCACCCGTCCCGACTTCTTCAATTCTCACGTCGGTGGTCGGTGGAGTCTGAGCTGCGGGGCTCGGGCATACACCTTTTCGGACGAGCTCGCCGTCGATGGCATTTGACCAAGGCATCGAGGCGGTCTTTATAATTCTTCTTTTAGGCCCTCGCCGTCCCTCGGCACCATGCCTCGGCAGCGGTGAGCTCGGTCATCGACCTCGGATATAGTAATTCCACGGATCGGTGGATCACCGCTTCATATTGACATGCTCCTCCGAGATCGCACCAACTTCTCTTACTTGACTCATTTGTTCTCGCCGCGCATCAGCGGCCACAGATAGCGTCGGCAAAGATATCGCTTCTTTGGACTTCGGATGGATGATTCTTAGCTTCAGGCTTCGTTCTCGCGGAAGGCGGCCACCTCGCGTTTGGCCTTGCGGTTGCTTTTCGGCCCGGCCGGCGATGTCGAGCTACCGACCCGACAACGGCTATCCATGCTATGCAAAGTGCGGGTCATTTCGACGATCGGCTCCTCAACACCACCTCCTCATCCTTCTCACCAAAGCACCTCGGACCTCTTTGACGGTCGAGATCGTGATCTAGCCCGATGTAAGGAGAAGAGTGCTAAAACAAGAGAAACACATTCATTTCAAAGGTGTATTTATTATTCACAAAGTGGAAATTTACAAAGCTCGGGATCTAATGACCTCGACACTTGAACTATTACAAGGCTGTGACACGAGCCTCTACGAGGGCTCATTGGCATCCTCATCTTGCTTTGCTCTTCCTGCTGCTGGGCCCCTTCGGAAGGAGACTTGAGCTCGGCCTCACCTCCCGACTTGGCACATGCCTCGGCAAGGAGTTCACAAGCTCGGGTCATCATCCTCCTTTACCTTTGGGTCACGGCCTCGGCCGTCGGAAGAGAAGCGGAGGAAGCGAAGTCTCGGCACGGGAAGAAGCCCACCTCGGCAATCACCGGGCGTAGTCCTTCTGCGGTGTTCGAGGCGACCTCGACCCAGCCATGCTTAACTTTATCGAAGTCGGGCATCGCGGTGCCAACTCCTCGGTGGTCGGATATCACTGCGGCTGAGGGGCGGCAGGTCGAGATGAGGCGAAAAGGTCTACGATTCGATAAGCTGTTGGCGAAGGCCCTCAGCATCGGCCCCTGCCCAGCCAGCAAGGCACTTTTTTGTTCGGCGAGTTTCTTCTCCGCCTTGGCCGTCTCTCGGGCACTCTCCACTTCGACACGGGCCACGCTGTGGGGCCCGGTTCTTCTTCTTCTTGGTAGCCTCGGCGACCCTTGCGGCCTCGGCATCCGCCCTCGCGTGCCCGGCTCGGCCTCGGCGGCCCTCGCGGCCTCGGTGGCGGCCCGCTCTCTCTATCGCCTCGTGCGAGATCGCCCTCGGCGATGAATCCGACCATACGGTGCAGCTCCCATCACCAAAGTCGCGTCACGAAATTGAAAAGTCGAGCGCATCACGGAAGAAATAACGATGAATCGGAAGGACACATGCACGAGGGAAGGATATGGGGAGCTTGGGTCGGCGCCTCGTCGTGATCCAGTGCGAGTGTCGCTTCTCCGGTCGGACTTAACCTCGGCGGTATCGACACCAATCGACCGATGTCCGCCACGGCCGGGGCACCTTGCTCTTCTCGGTCCGTCTCGCCTTCTTTGCCGATGGCGCTGGCTCGGCGATCGTGTGAGGGACGGCGAGGCCGATGCCTTTGCCTTCTTACGAGGATCGAGCTTCACTGCGCAACAAAGAAAGAAGTACATTAGTACAATGACATCAGACATAAAGCAAATAAGAAAAAGGGGTACCTCACCCCGATCTGAAGCCTCCAACCTATGTATGCTCATTTCGGCATCATTCGGTCGTCCTCGGTGAAGTCAAGATATTTCACCAAAGGCGTTGATCTCGCCCTCTAGGGCATGAGGTTCTCGCTTCACATCCCTCGTCTTGCCCATTGCCTTATAACACGGGTGTCAAGTCGACCCAAAAGAAAAACTTTCTTTGTGTTTGGGACACCTTAGAGGCGATCACCTGAGCATTGCCGGGTGACAAATTATACCTCACGAACTCTTGGCTAAAAAATGCATCGGGACCTCGAAGGAGGCTTACCGCTATGGGTAGTAGGCGAAACCTAGCCCGACCACCGACTAATGGAGTTCGGGGTTAGCGGCATATAGGAATGCGAAAATATTCCTAAATACTCAAAAGATGGGGCGAGGAAACTAAGCCCAGCGCCGGGCATCTACATACACTTGTAGTAAATCCTCGGGAGGCCATAGCTCTATCACCTTTTTGCGGCAGGCACCACCAGGCCTCCGCCGGAATATGGCATTCCTTCACTATCTACATAAATCGAAATGGTCGAGGCGAGCTGGCGTCCACGACCTTGTACTCGTCAGGGCAGATGGTATCGTCGGGACCTTAGCGCTAATCCCCCTAGACCTACCCATCAAGGTATGGCACATATAATCCTTGATTTCGACCTCACTATCGGGGGAAGAAGATGAGCAGGCGGACCCGGACATAGGCGAAGAAGAAGATGAAGAAGACATACTTACTTTTCGGTGAGGATTTTGCTTCTCAGATGAAGTTACGAAGGAATTTTGGAAAAAGCTACGAAATTTCTCTGGAGCAAATGAGGAAGAAGAAAATGAACCGTTTTCTCTATCGACTATTTAAAGTACAAAGGGTGCCCAGCATCTTTTCAACTTCCGTGGCTAACCACGATTTGGCGTGAAGTAGAGCAGCGGGTTTTGAGCCCTGGCAACCGGCGCATATGACTTATTCTAGGACGAGAAGACTGCCAGTCTAATCATGCACTCATGTAATATCCCGTAGTTTTAATACTAAATTACGATAATAAATTCCGTAATTAGCATTATTAATTCAATAATTAAAATCTTAATTAGTCAACTCTTGACTTGGACCGAGCATAATTGGATAATTTATGTATGAGATTCACTAAGGCTTAGTGAATTAAGGAATATAATTTTCAATATTCCTTGACGTAATTTTCTAACGTCGAATAAATTAAATGATTCGTCTTCTGATATTATTAGCGGATAAGCTTAATTTGAAATTCCTATTATTATAGGAATAAATAAAGTTCTAACAAACTTTATTTTGAATATTTTAGAGATAATCAAACTATGAGAATTTAGAGGCGTTTCAAACGTCTACGTTTAGAGATAATGCGATAACTTTAAGATATGATCTCGAATTATAAAATTCAAATTCTATAATTATATTATTATATAAGAGCATTATTTATCATAAAATAATGCTAGAAAATTTAAGAATGCAATGTACCTTATTTAATGGGTTTGAAAACCTAAATATTTAAATTAGGGTTTATGATCTAAATTGTTTTAAACACTTTTCTATGATTAAATTTATTATCTAAGGCATATAATATGTCACATAATTATGTAGTAGCAATTTTATACAAAGAAATAAAATGATTGGGAATGTCTTAATAATTTTGAAAATTGTGGATTCTAAAGTATGATTTAATTTTATTCTTAATTAATTAATTATATATGATAATTATTATATCATTATGATGTCATTAAGTACAAAATGAGGTGTATTACAATTTGCACAAGTGTGAGAGCACACTTGCACATAGTGGACGAAAATTTAAGGTTTTAAAGTATGATTTTATGTATAAATATCATCTTATAATTAATGAGTTGTTATGATTAGGATCCTATCATATAATAGGTGTAAAGTAGAGATCATTAGCTATTAAAACAAGTAATCTCATGCTCATTTATTAAAGTGGCCGAAATTGTTGAAAAACAAGGTTGAAAAATTTTAATTTCATACTATATGATATGGCCACTTGTATAGTTGAAATAATTGACTTTTCAAACTTAATTTTATACTATAATAATAATATAGTATATAATATGAAAATAATAAAAATTCACCCTATTTAATTAAGCATGGCGAGAATGGTATATTAGTGTACATATGTGATTAATTCTTCTATTTCATAATAATTATGATATAAAATAATAATTAAATTATTATATAACATAATAAAGTATATAATATAAGAAATAAAAATAAAATCAATCCTAAGATCTAATGACATGGGCGACACACACCCAACATTTATTACTATGTTATAATGTTGCTATCTTAGGTGACAACTAATATCGATGTAATTAATTAGGGGATAAGATACATCATGAAATGTATGTGATAAGGATCAAAATATTTGTCTCTAGCCAAAGGAGGTGGCCGAAATTTAGGACCAATTTGTGCAAGTGTGTAGTTGATATTTTTATGAAATTATTACACTACAAGTTGCTTAAGCTTATAAATATAACATTAGCACTTCACTCATCCATTTTGCTCCCTTTAATTTGAAACCATAGAGAGAAAAAAGGAGAGTTCATCAATTTTAATCCCAAATCCTAGACATATAAACCTTGACAATTAAATCCGTACCGATTAAAAGGTTAGAAATCTTACGATCTTCGTATACATGCTTGAATTTTCGATTTTCGTCCGTTAGAATTTATGTTATAAGCTTAGTTTATATATGAAATTTTCGAAAATTTTAGATCTTGTGTTAATATGTTAGATATTATGTTTATACTATGTTATTAAGCATGTATATTAATTATATCATGAAATTAAGCATGGTATTAAATTATTCACGTGGACCGAAAACTTAGGGGTATTATATGTTGATGATTATAATTTTAATTATTGATTTAAGCATGAAATAATAATCTAGGGTATTAAATATGCTTATATTAATTTATTTAGAATTTTTGGAGAACTATAGCTTATATTTTAATGAATACTGAAAATATATGTATATGTTATAATGTTGTGATATAATTCATGTTTAAGTCTTATAATAGCATATTAAGTGTGTAGATTCATAATATATGGTTGTGAAATTATTGAAATTTATAAATATTATTTGGACCTAAGTTGAAATTTTCAAACATGACTTAGGTAAATTAAATTCAATAGTTCATAATAAATAACAATTATGTTATAGTAAGCATAATTGAGGGTGATTAATTGATATATGAATTTATTGGAATTTTTAAAAATCATTTGATGGGTTATTTATGAAAACCGAAAACATTAGTGTATAGTGCTAAGGTGTATAAATTTTATTTGACTAAGGTAACTACATATTATTAATCACATGATAAAATAGTGTGACATGTGAATTTATAGGAATTTTTGCACAAGTCTAAGCTATTTAAATTATAATGACCGAAAGCTTTATAATATGTGTATTAATGTTATAAATTTATTTTATCAAGAATAATTACATAATATGATCTAAAATAATGTTTTAGACATAGTATGATTTTATAGGAATTTTGGAACAAGAATTGCACATAAAATGATAAAATTTCATAAATAGTGAAAAAGTCAAATGTTGACTTTTGTTGACCAAAGTCAAAATCGTTGACTTTTGGTTGACTTGGTCAAAATAGTTGACCAAAATCGTTGACCAAGGTCGGCAGACGCATGTCGATAATGCGTGATCAATGTGGCGTGAAATGCGTTTAGTAACAATCTACTTACGTTACGTAAGTACATTAAAGCGTACATTATATCTAAAAGATATAATATCTCTTATAAGTTAAGAAATTTCATAATCGACATCGATTGATTAGGAAGCGTCGAAATAAGTCCGGCGTTAGCCTTATTCGATCGTAGAACATTATAGATTATGTTGGTTTCTATCAAGCGTAAGGCGTACTAAAATAATTCTTACGTTAAGGTGATACGTGGACGGGGCATTGGCGTGGGAAAGAGACCATAGTTGAAGAGACCTACGTGTACGAGGTGGGCTTTACTAGAAAATCCTTTTATTCGATGCTTTCCTCGAAAAGTATTTATTTACAAGCTTTCGGTTGAAAATGATTATGAGCTATTATTCGATTACATGCAAAAATATTTATGTTTTAACGTTTGTATCCTATCATGTTGTTGGGCGAGCCACTATGAATGTGAATCGATTATTGGGTGGCTCTCAATTTTAAAATCGATATCGGATCTGAGTCGGATCTGAGAATTCAGCTAGGGTTAGCGTGTACACCGGTTGTATTGTGAGCCATTAGCAACATCATCGGTGGTCGTGGATCTGATCGGATCACGAGAATCTGACTATGTGATTGTGAGCCGTTAGCGACATCTTGACCGATCACGGCGTCGGTAGAAGAGCCTACTTCTACGGCGTGAGATCGATTATGACGATTATGTAAATGATACGGATCATCTGAAGCGAGAAAATGTCGGCGGTGAATCTTTTGAGAAGCGATAAAGCATTTTGGTATTCACGAGTTATTTCAACTAAAATCCTCGTGTTATACTAATGGGCGATGTAATTAAATGAAATTATTTTGGCATGAGTCCACTAAGTGCAATCTTGTACTTATCCCGCATGTTTGTTTTTAAATGTGTAGGTTGGTAGCGATGGGATGGACAAGTGTTGAGCGATCGGAGTTTTGTCGCTAATAGTTTACCTTGAATGTATATCGTCGTATATGCATTCTGCGCTTTCATTGTTGAAAACACTTTATTAGGTTTTGGATATTACTTATGTACCTCGGATCAGTTGAATCCTTTTGTTAATGGTCATTGGTCTAGTTTGTATGAAATCGTTGTGTGTTTATCTATTAAAGTTTGAAGTCTTGAAAGGTTGTTGATCATTATGTTCTTAATCCACGATTAGTTAGTATGATCCGTCTAATCCGTACTTTAGATTGGCGGGCTGTTACGATTGAATATCGAGCGAGTTGTCCTTTGAACCCTAAAACCTTCTTCAAAAGTTAAGTCTAGATTGAGTCACTAGACTTCTAGAAATCGGTGTTGTGCTCAACACTCCATCACATCAAGCTCAATAGGAAAAGAGGTAAATTATTTTCTCAATTTTGATATTGAAAGTTGAAAGTTGAAGCAGTTGAACTTGAAAGTTTGAAATGAGATTAATTCATATTTTGAAAGCAATTGAAAGTCGTGAAAGTTTTGGGCGTATTCGAAAAGAATTTTTCGGTGTTATGAGAAAAGTTGGCGTTGTTATGTCAAAAGTTTTATGATAAGTAAGTTATCGATAAGATGAGACCAAGTTTATGAAGAATAAAAAGCGAGTTGACATGATAATGTCAAAAGTGATGTTTGAGTTCTTGAAAGCATGAGTGAGAAGTTATGTTACGATTTTTGAAATATTTATTCAATGTTTACAATTTATTACGAAAATGGGTATGTTATTCCCAAAGAACATAGATGCTCTAAGAGCATGCTTACCTCTTGAACATAGAAGTATGAGTTCTAGGAGCTTGATCCCTCTTGCGAGAACAATAGCGAGATGTTGATTAACGAAGCGGTGGAGGTGGTTGATCCGGTATGGATTGTAAGCTTCTTGCTCGCCCCGACGGATACTCCTCGAATAGCGACTGGGCTCCTTCTTCGCAAGAAGAATTTGTCCAATCTGAGGAACTTTCTCCCCGACCTCTCGACCATACTCGTCTTGTTGGTAACCCCGCATTAAAGACACCAACAACAAAACAAAATTACACGCACTGTGGGAAGATAACCAAACAAAAAGAAAATAAACACGAGAAAATAAACAACACAAACAATACGCCTAAAGTTTTCCCGACGCGCGCCAAAATTGATCGAGCTAAAACACACTCAAATTCACCATGATAAATGCGAGGTAATCGTGGCGTGATAAGTTAACACAGTCGTCTCTCAAGGAAAACTTAGAGCGATTGTTCATATCATACTGTAAAGCGATTAAAACCTAAACATTCTAAAGCCAACAAGGGTTTGGAACATGCGAGGGTGAAATCACGGAGAATTAAGCAAACATCTAAGCTAGGGGTTGTCGATCCCGAGCTATACTAATAAGCGATAAGTCAAACCGGGGTTGTCGATCCCTAGTTGAGCTCTGAAAGCGATAAATCAGCGATAAACAAAAGCATATGCAATCATATTATTCATAGGGTTTGTCGATCCCTAATCTAAATCTAATTGCAAATAAGCGAAAGCGATAAATCATTAAGCAAATTAAACCAACGGAACGAAATCGATCCATCGTCACTATGAATTGATTACAATAAAATCATCAAACAATAAACCATGAAGTTGATTCCATTAAAATCTCCAAACAAAGCATGTAAATGTTCAACAAGAATTTAGAAGCGAATAGCATAAATTGAAAGAATTAAGCGAAATTAAAACATAGATCAGATCGATAAGTTACTGAAGAAATCGAAAGAAATTTGGAGAGCGCCATGAGCCATCAAAATCGAGGCGAGGCGGAATCCCGGATCGATGACCTAACGCGCATATATATAATAAATGAAAGCCAGCGGACGGACCCAAGCGCGGACGCGGCTAATCTGAGCGGCGTCGCGGCCGGATGGAGCAAGCACGGACGGGCGGGATTACGGGCGAATCCGGCGCGGTGTGATACAGCGCGGACGGGCGCGAGCTGAGAAAGGTGGCCGGAGGAAGCGAGCGCTTGGAATGGGCGCCGGTGGGTTGGCGTTGCGAGGCTGGCGCTTGTGCGGCGCCTTGGCTAAACGGCGTGGGATGGGCAGGCCATGCCAGCGCCCGCCGCGGAAAGTGCAGCGTGTGCGGCTGGAGTGTTGGGAAGGTCCAGCGCCGGTTTGGGTAGAAATGGCGTGTGAAACGCGTTTGGGCGCTTCGCGGCGCCGACGCTTCGCTGCGCCAGACGCGCTCGCGCATGCGTCTTGTGACTCGCTGATTGCTCGGTTCTCACTCGTCCGAACTCCGATTGCTATCCGTTTGCGCCTACGGACTCCTATCGCAACATAATTTACTTCTTATGAAGGACAAAATCCTTGATTTCTTCTCCATTATTCATGAGAGTCATTGAAAGTGTTCAGCGCGGGTGCGCGAGCGGGCGCGCGGAGTGCACGTGCGCGACTTTGAAGAAATGATCCGTTCTCCCTCGTCCGAATTCCAAAATGCAAACCATTTTCACCTATGAACTCCTATCGAAATGATCTTCAATAAACTTGATTCTTGGAAGATCAATTCATCCTATTTTCTGCCGTTTTCCTACAAAACATCGAGACAAGCAAGTAAGTCCGAATCGATAAATATTAATCAAACCAACGGCATAAATAGGACAAACCACTGAAAATGACATGTAAAACAATACAAAGAATCATCACAAAATCATACCAAACAACTCCCCACACTTATCTATTTGCTTGTCCTCAAGCAAAGTCTATACTAATAAGAATCGAAAGATAACTCATGCAACAACCCTTAATCAATCAATCAAACCTCTTTTGCAATTCCCCAAACATGATGAATACATAATCAAAGTTAATGTGCAACAAATCTAAGATTGCGAAAATATCAAATAAACAAGTAAGTTATTTTGCTCGGACCAACTCTCCGCTAGAGGTGAATTAACTAAAATGGTTACCTTTAGCGACAAGTTTCTTTTGAGAACACAAAGAAAGTATAAACAAATTTTGGAACAATGTTAGAAGGTGAAGTCTCGATGAACTCGAGTCTCCTATCGTGGTTTTCCATGCCCATTTCTCAATTTACGAGAAAGAGGGCGAATCCCATCCTCCATTTATCAATCTCAACAACATTGGGTTTAATTCTCCTTATTTTCTTTTTTTTCTTTTTTTTTTTTTTTTTATTTGAAGCGAGTATATAGGTAACCACCCCGTTAACACTCCCCTAGCATTAGCCGGACAAATCACGTCGATAACCACCGATTTAAAATCAATTCACACAATCTCGTCGATTCACATTGCACTTTAATCACATGACATCAAGATAAGCGAGAAATACATCAAGGTCCGATCAATACCACAAAGTTCGGTTGCACAAATCAAAATCCTAACTTATTCGCATAGACACAAACTTAAGTCGAACAATCAAAATAAACATAAGGGCACATCATTAAGCATACAAAATATATGTGAAGCACACAAAGCGAGTAAACATCCCCACATTTTAAATCGAGCTTTGTCCTCGATGCTCAAAACATTAAAAGCTCAAAATGACCATAGAGAATGATACTTCCACGATAATCGGCAGATAATGCTTTGTAGAGTTGGAGCATCACGGCTTCATCTCACGCTGACAACTTTCAAATCTGAGCAAAACAAACTTCGCGACAACAAATAGATCAACAAAACAACAAAACAAGACAAAAGAAAGAAAGAAAAGCAAATAAAATCCGTGGGTAACTCCTACGTAGTACTCAGTTTAACGTCGTGAGTCCGACGTACTCCGATCAACAACGGACTATCCATAGTCCTTTACCTGCAAGAATATCATCTCAGCCAGAGCATCAGTAGTAACCATATAAGAACAGAGGATAGTAAAGAAAACATGTAATACATCATTTAAGCTCAAATCAAACATCCTATTCTCGAAGAAAAATAGATTATTTCAATTCCCAAAGCACAGTACTTTGGTGAATTAGGATGTTGACAAATAATTGATGTTACCTCAACCTTTGTCCTCGATTTGTCCTCCTCTGGGACCACGTACTCCAAAAGAAGAGGCAGTTCTAGAATGGGCTTTGGCATGCTATCAACTTCATGTGCCCACTCTTCCTCGTCAATCGTCCTTGTAACCACTTCCTCGTGGCTCTGATCCTGCTTCTCATCCTCAATTGCACATTCTTCCTCAATTTCCACCTTTTCTGGCTGCAGCAACTCGTCAGATATCTCTCCCACCCCATTCTCAAAAATTGGGTCACTTACTAGAACAGTGACCGCCTGGACCTGACCGGATTGGTTTGGAAGTTCCCTTATTGCAAGTTGCCATTGATACTCAACATACTTAGCGATGTCGGTCCATTTGTTCCTCTAAACGCCAAGAGTTGCGTCTCTATCATCCAAAGGCGAACTCGATGGTCGATGGTCGCTTTGAGCCTCATAGGGTGAGCTTGGAGCTCCCTATTACATCTTGTTGAAGCAACTCGTCTAGTTTCTCAGACATCATTTCTAATTTTGCTTGCAAGCGCTGATTTTGATGTCGTCGGCATCCGAATACAACTCTGCTGCGGGTGGTACCACTTTGTTCGTTGTGGGCGTGGTTGATGTGGATCACACCATCCATAATCATGTTGTGGTTCCCACCTTCCCGAGTCGAGCTGTGGAGGCTGCTGCTGCTGTGAATATGAGTACTGAGGTGGAGGTGGTTGTTGTGGGTACTCATCTTGAGGTGGAGGATGTGGTTGCTCCGGTGAGGCATTGGAGGCTTGATCCTCGTAGTGCGGTGGAGGTGGTTGATCGGTATGGATTGTAAGCTTGCTGCTCCTGGCCTGACGGATACTCCTCAGAATAGCCGAATTGGGCTCCTTCTTCGCAAGAAGAATTTGTCCAATATGAGGAACTTTCCTCCCCCCGGCCTGTCTGACCATACTCGTACTGTTGGTAACCCTGCATTAACAGACACCAACAACAAAAAAAAAATTACACGCACCAGGGGGAGAAAATAACCAAACAAAAAGAAAATAAACACAGAAAATAAACAACACAAACAATACGCCTAAAGTTTTCCCCGGCAACGGCGCCAAAATTGATCGAGCTAAAAACACACTCAAATTCACTCGCAATCGTACGAGGTAATCGTAGCGTGATAAGTTAACACGAGTCGTCTCTCAAGGAAAACTTAACAGGCGATTGTTCATGTCATCTACGTAAAGCGATTAAAACACTAAACATTCTAAAGACAACAAGGGTTTGGAACATGCGGGGAATTGAAATACGGAGAATTAAACATCCTAAGCTAGGGGTTGTCAATCCCGAGCTATACTAATAAAGCGATAAGTCTAAACCGGGGTTGTCAATCCCTAGTTGAGCTCGAAAGCGATAAATCAGCGATAAACAAAAGCATATGCAATCATATTATTCATAGGGTTTGTCAATCCTCAATCTAAATCTAATTGCAAATAAGAAAGCGATAAATCATTAAGCAAATTAAACCAGCTAACAAGAAATCAATCCCTTGTCACTATGAATTGATTACAATAAAAATCATCAAACAATAAACCATGAAGTTGATTCCATTAAAATCTCCAAACAAAGCATGTAAATGTTCAACAAGAATTTAGAAACGAATAGCATAAATTGAAAGGAATTAAGCGAAATTAAAACATAGATTGATCGATAAGTTGCTCAAGAAATCTGAAAGAAAATTTGGAGAGCGCTTGCGAGCCACGAAAAATCGAGGCGAGGCGGAATCCGGATCGATGACCTAGCGCATATATATAATAAATGAAAGCCGGTACGGACGGACCCAGCGCGGGACGCGCTAATCTGGACGGCGTCGCGGCACCGGATGGAGCTAAGCTCCGGACAGGCGGGATTCTGGATGAATCGCGGCGCCGATTGTAATCTGGCGCGGACGGAGCGCCAGTGTGGAGAAAGGTGGCCGGAGGAAGCGTAACGCGCGCTGGAATGGGCGCTGGTGGGTTGGCGTTGAGCTGGGGCCATGCGCGGCGCCGACGCGAAACATACGCAGACGGGATGGGACCTGGCCATGCCAGCCCGCCGCGAAGGTGTAGCGTGCAGCGGCTGGAGTGTTGGGAAGGGTCCAGCGCGGTTTGGGTAGAAATGGCGTGTGAAACGCGCGTTTGGGCGCTTCATGGCGCGGACGCGCTCAGCGCCGGACGCGCTTCGCGCATGCGTCGCGACTTCGCTATTTGCTCGGTTCTCACTCGCTCGAACTCCGAATTGCTATCCGTTTGCGCCACGGACTCCTATCGCAACGCACTTTACTTCTTATGAAGGACAAAATCCTTTATTTCTTCTCCATTATTCATGAGAGTCATTGAAAGTGTTCAGCGCGGGTGCTTGCGAGAAGGCGCTGGAGTGCACGTCTTGCGCGACTTTGAAGAAATGATCCGCTCTCCTCGTCCAATTCGAAATGCAAACCATTTTCGCCTATGAACCCTATCGCAATGCTCTTCAATAAACTTGATTCTTGGAAGATCCAATTCATCCTATTTTCTGCCGTTTTCCTACAAAACATCGAGACAAACGCAGTAAGTCGAATCAATAAATATTAATCAAACCAACAGCATAAATAGGACAAACCACTGAAAATGACATGTAAAACAATACAAAGAATCATCACAAAATCATACCAAACACAAGACGCATGGGTTTGATAAGGACCAAAGAAAGCTAAACAAATCTTGTAAGGGAACTCGTGACGAAGCGTAACATGAGCTCGCAATCGTCCGGAAGGAAGTGATTCCCGCAAGACGGCCACAGCTGTGAAAACTGCACTGCAAAGTGTTTTCGTTTGGGTTCGTTCTTATTCGTTTGAACTCCGTTTTGCAAACGGTTTTCGCTCACATACTCTTATCTCAACGAACTTCAGTTCATATGAAGGGCAATCCTGAATCCTTCTCCGAGTCGTGAGGAACAGTTGAAGTTAGGCGAAAATTTTGCTAAGAATAGAGAACTTAAGAAGTTAAAACTAGAGATTCCATAAGTGAAATTATGATGTAGGATGAACATAGGAACTTTGATGTAAACATTTGTCCGCTTATCGAGATGTGTTTGCTTTATCCGCTAATGAGATATATTCTATTCTTTATCCGCTTATCGATATAGATCGACTTACGCTAGTATTATCCGTGATAGATGGCGGTCGTTATTACTCACCAAGGCGAAGGATGATGCGAGAGTTACCCAGGAGAAGTCCTTCGCTATCGCACTTACGGTATGGGTTGGGCGGCAGGTCAGGAGAGTTTCGATGAGTTATCTGCGATTATGGATGGGCGCCCATGAGTGCGGTGTGACAGATATGGCGGCATCAGCGGTTACTCACCGATTGCCGTTGATTGGGAAGACTATGCAAAAGAGATATCGGGCGACTATATCTATCGTGCGGGCATCGACTATGACTGATTGAGGATTTACCAAGGTTTGTCACCATCTCATATATGTCTACACGTATATAGGGGCTGCACCAAGAGGTCCTATCCGCCACCAAGAGAGTACACTTGGCGGGGTGACGACACACCGAATGGTTATACACGGAGGTTCTCGAGTGGTCAACCTGCAGCGTCGAGGTTCTTAGGCGGAGATCGACCCGAGCATGTGGCGAGGGCATCGCGACCAGTCATTGGGAGTGCAGTTCTTCCACCTATGACATTCGGACATCCGACGCGATCGGCACCACCCGTTCCACCACCGATGACGGCACCCTATCACGAGGGGGCATTCATGGAAGCACATGATCATCGAAGGCTATGTTCTATGCGGGACGTGTATCTTGAGGTGATGATGAGCTGGACCGTCACGTGGGCGTGCTCGAGAAGAAAGCTCAGGAAGAATCCGAAGAGGACCGGAAGAAGAGGAGGACCTCGAAGAGGATCCAAGTGAGGACGAAGCTGCAAGAGAAAACAATGAAAACGTGAATAGAAACATGGACGAGAACGGATATTAGTATACGAGTAGTATGTAGTATGTAGTAAGGATGTTAACAAACAAAATAGAAGCATAGTATTTTAACACGCCTTATAACCAGATGTAGTTGTGAGTGGTATACATAGTACAGTGTGTACTTAGCTTCCTTTTGCGCTTAATGTTTTGTATGCATAGTCCTTTCGAGGCAAAGTTTTCCATATATATATGATAATGACCCTAGATGGGCTTTTATGAACATCAAGTTGTGCAATAAGAATGATGGTCGCTTAAGTTGTTTATGATTCGATTTTATAAAGATGTTACGTATATTCAACCGCAATGAGCGTTATTAGAATACTAACTACGTTTTATTAATGAATGCCGCCTGCACGAGCACCTCGTTGGGAAGTGAGGCGGGGGTAGAGGAAGAAGGGGGTAGGCGGGATACCAGGCGAAAGTGAGGAGATCCGGTACCACCCCACCTCCACCCGACCATAGAGTGGAAGAACTCTTTTAAGGCGTAACCCGCCTCCTTCAATGGTAAAGGAGCCACGAGGATGCGAGCAGTGGGTCGGGGCTATCGAACAAATTTTGACTTTCTTCGTTGTACTACGCAAGAGAGGTTATCTTGCGTGACATTCCAACTCCTTTGGACCGGTGACTTACGGTGGGAGGCGAGGAGAAAGACACTAGCCCGGAACAAATGGAATACTTTACAGGACGACTTCAAACGAAATGTATGATAAGTACATTCCCAAAAGCTACGGAATAAAAAGGAGATTGAATTTTTCACCACAGGCGAGGCAAGATGTGGTCATTGAGTACGACCGAGCGCTCTGCGATATGTCTAGATACGCCCGGTTTAGTGAATCTTGACATGAAAATGTCGAGAAAAATTCAAGCGGGATCGAGACACGAGATAAGAATGTATTTGGCGTGTCGTGGCGACTTAACTTATGGAGGCTCTTAGTCAAGCATTAGACATAGAGGCCGCAATGCCCAAGAGAAATCGCACCAACCCGGTCACAAAATGTCGGTGACAAAGGGAAGCGTAAATGGGAAGGAGTTCAAATAACAATAACTTCAACCGAGGAGGTTTCAACAACAACAACAAGAGGCCGTGGCGAATAACATGGCTCCACAAGAGGCAAGGTTGGAGGAGACCAGATTACTCCACCTACCCAAGAGATAGTGAGGATTCCGCCATGCCCAAAATGTAACAAAAGGCACACGGGGGTGTGCATGGCTGGAAATCCCATTTGCTATAAGTGTGGCGTAAGGGGCCACTATGCAAATGAATGCCCTGGGATTCGCCAGATAACTATGGGGTGGCAATCAAGGTGCCCCGCCCAACCGCCGAGGGAAATTCGGTATCAATCCCAGCCACAAGCGGATAAAGCAAGCAGAGACAAGAAGAAGCGGCAACAACAAAGAGATTAATGAGGCAAGCACTCACCGCCGGCCGCAACCAGCTCGAGCCGAGCCTATCGTTGTATAAGCGTCGTAGCGAAGCGAACCAAGGTAACCTAGCGGGTATGGGATTACTTTGCAATATACCTATTATACTTACATTCGATCATGGTGCCGCATTCTTTCATTTCAAAAGCATCGTTGATATGTTAGAACTTAACCACAAGAAACAAATCAGAAATGAGAATCTTATCACCTATAGGAGGTATTATGACCGTTACGGGCTTGCTCGAACTTAGAATTGAACTTAGGCTCAATTAAGGTTCTAGCAAATAACTGAACGTAATACCTATGGGGATGTAGATATAATCTAGGGATGGATTGGTTGGCGAAAACCATTCCACGATCTTATGCAAGAGAGAAGAATTTCGATGCAACCAGGAAAAGAAGCTACAATTTCTATGGGATTAGTATGGGAAAGAAAATCCCAATAATATCCACTCCAAGCCAGGAGAATGATGAACAAGAAGGAATGTCAAGCATTCCTTGTGTATCTAAATGGAGAGGAAAAGAGCGGAAGTAAGGGTGAAGATGTGGAAATTGTTCGGAATTTCAGACGCCTTTCTGAGACATTACCAGGACTACCCCGGATAGGCAGCTAGAGTTCAATTGATCCGGAGCCGGGATCGGCCAGATCAAAAGCGCCTATGTAATGGCACCCAAGGAACTCAAGAGTTGAAAATCCAAATTCAAGAGTTATTGGACTTGGGTTTTATAAGGCCAAGTGTTTCACCATGGGAGCGCTTTGTCTATTTGTCAAGAAAAAGGATGGTTCGTTAAGAATGTGCATCGACACGAGAATTAAACAAATTGACGCTTAAGAACAAATATCCGCTACTAAGGATAGCGATTTATTCGATCGGTTGAGAGGTGCAAGCGTATTCTCGAAAATCGATCTTAAGTCGCTACCATCAACTTAAGGTACGGTAGGAAGATATATCTAAGACGGCATTCGAACAAGGTATGGCCACTACGAGTTTGTAGTAGTGCCGTTCGGACTCAACCAACGCACTGCCGTATTTATGGATCTTATGAATGAGTGTTCCACCCATACTTGGATAAGTTTGTCTTAGTCTTTATAGATGATATTCTCATCTATTCAAAGAACTAAGAGAACATAGGAACACTTGAGAGCGATGTTACTGAACCTACGAGTTTAACAACTTTATGCTAAATTGAAAGTGTGAATTTTGGCTTAAAGAAGTAATATTCCTTGGACACATTGTGTCGTGGAAGGAATAAAGTTGATCAAGCAAAGGTCGAGGTGTGTAAGGATGGAAAACACCACCACTCGAATGAAATCCGGAGTTTCCTAGGATTAGTCGGTTACTATAGGAGATTCATTGAAGGATTCTCCAAGATAGCAAGGCCAATGACACTGACTACTCGAAAGGGGATCAAATTCACATGGACTGATGAGTGTGAAGCAAGTTTCCAAATGTTAAAAGAGAAATTGACTAGTGCACCGGTATTAGCTGTTCCAGATTCAAACAAGGAATATGTTATCTATACTGATGCTTCCAAAAATGGACTTGGTTTCGTATTGATGCAAAAGGGGAAGGTAATAGCTTATGCATCACGACAACTTAGGCCACATGAGTTGAACTACCCAACTCATGACTTAGAACTGGCAGCTGTGGTCCATGCACTAAAGATTTGGAGACATCATCTTTACGAGTAAGATGTGAAATCTTCTTGACCACAAAGTTTAAAATACTTTTCGAGCAAAAGATCGAACATGAGGCAAAGGAGATGGCTCGAATTAGTAAAAGACTACGATCGTGGCATAAACTATCATCCGGGAAAAGCTAATGTAGTAGCGGGCGCCTTAAGTCGTGAGGTCAATCGAAGCTAGGATGTCTCTCGACAAAGGAAGGAAAACTCATCAAGAGTTTGAGAAAATGTCAATAGAGGTAATCGAACCACCAAGGACAATCATGGATAATATTGCTACACTTACTATGATGTCCGATTTAAGGAATAAAATCATAGAAGAACAAAGAAAGGATGAGGAACTAGAGAAGATAAGGGCTAAAGTGAGAATGGGAGAACAAAAGGTTTCAAAGAAGCATCGATAACGCTATGTTGTTTGAGGAGGCTATGCATTCCAAACAATGACGAGCTTAGAAACGAAATCATGAGTGAAGCTCATGATACTCCTTATACCGCCCATCCAGCGATGCAAGATGTGCAAGACTACGAGGAAAGTTCGGTGGGAAGGAATGAAGAGATATAGCCTCATTCGTTGAACGTTGTCTTACTTGTCAACAAGTAAAGGCGTTACATCAAAGGCCATATGGAAAGCTGCAACCTTTGGAGATACCCGAATGGAAATGGGACGACATAGCTATGGATTTTGTAACGGGTTTACCAAAGTCACAAAAGGGTAACACTGCTATATGGGTAGTAGTGGATCGCCTTACAAAATGTGCTCACTTCCTACCAATTCGAATCACCTATGGATCCGACAAGCTAGCCCAACTATATGTGAAGGAAATTGTGCGACTGCATGGAATACCGAAATCTATCACTTCTGATAGAGATTCGAAGTTTACTTCGAGATTTTGGGTGAGCTTACAAAAGGAATTGGGGACAGTGAATTTCAAGACAACTTTTCATCCACGCATGACGGCCAATCGGAACGAACGATCCAAACGCTAGAGGATATGTTGAGAACGGTAGTATTGGATCGAGGCGCAACTTGGGAACAAGTTTTACCGCTTATTGAGTTCGCCTACAATAATAGTTATCAGGCGACAATCAATATGGCCCCATATGAAGCATTGTATGGAAGAAAATGTCGATCACCACTTTACTGGGATGAAGTTGGTGAAAGGAAAATTTTAGGGCACGATACGATGGAAGAAATGATTGAAATTGCGCCGATAAGACAAAGAATAAAGGAAGCTCGGGATGGCGTAAATCATATGCCGATGCCGTAGATCGAACTAGAATTTGAATGTGGGGACAAGGTTTTCCTTAAAACCTCTCCGTCAAAAGGCATTGTAAGATTTGGGGTAAAGGGAAAGTTGAAACCACGATTTATAGGACCTTACGAGATCCTTGAGAAAATCGGCCCTGTAGCTTATAGACTAGCATTACCACCAAGTTTGGGTAATGTTCATAACGTGTTTCACGTGTCTCAACTGAGGAAATACGTGTATGACCCAAAACACGTAATACATCATGATGACGTGGTATTAAATCCTGATATGAGCTACGAAGAGGAACCTGTGGCCATTTTGGACCATAAAGTTCAACAGTTGAGAAATAAATCAATCCCAATAGTGAAAGTCCTATGGAGGCACCACGGACAGGAAGAAGCTACGTGGGAACTCGAGGACGCCATGAAAGAACGATACCCCGAACTCTTTTGAGGTATGCAAATTTCGAGGACGAAATTTTTTTTAAGGGGGGTAGAATGTAATATCCCGTAGTTTTAATACTAAATTACGATAATAAATTCCGTAATTAGCATTATTAATTCAATAATTAAAATCTTAATTAGTCAACTCTTAACTTTGACCGAGCATAATTGGATAATTTCTGTATGAGATTCACTAAGGCTTAGTGAATTAAGGAATATAATTTTCAATATTCCTTAGAACGTAATTTTCTAACGTCGAATAAATTCGATTCGTCTTCTGATATTATTAAGCGAGATAAGCTTAATTTGAAATTCCTATTATTATAGGAATAAATAAAGTTGTAACAAACTTTATTTTGAATATTTTAGAGATAATCAAACTATGAGAATTTAGAGGCGTTTCAAACGTCTACGTTTAGAATAATCGATAACTTTAGCATATGATCTCGGAATTATAAAATTCAAATTCTATAATTATATTATTATATAAGAGCATTATTTATCATAAAATAATGCTAGAAAATTTAAGAATGCAATGTACCTTATTTAATGGGTTTCGAAAACCCTAAATATTTAAATTAGGGTTTTATGATCTAAATTGTTTTTAAACACTTTTCTATGATTAAATTTATTATCTAAGACATATAATATGTCACATAATTATGTAGTAGCAATTTTATACAAAGAAATAAAATGATTGGGAATGTCTTAATAATTTTCGAAAATTGTGGATTCTAAAGTATGATTTAATTTTTATTCTTAATTAATTAATTATATATGATAATTATTATATCATTATGATGTCATTAAGGACAAAATGAGGTGTATTACAATTTGCACAAGTGTGAGAGCACACTTGCACATAGTGGACAAAAATTTAAGGTTTTAAAGTATGATTTTATGTATAAATATCATCTTATAATTAATGAGTTGTTATGATTAGGATCCTATCATATAATAGGTGTAAAGTAGAGATCATTAGCTATTAAAACAAGTAATCTCATGCTCATTTATTAAAGTGGCCGAAATTGTTGAAAAACAAGGTTGAAAAATTTTAATTTCATACTATATGATATGGCCACTTGTATAGTTGAAATAATTGACTTTTCAAACTTAATTTTATACTATAATAATAATATAGTATATAATATGAAAATAATAAAAATTCACCCTATTTAATTAAGCATGGCCGAGAATGGTATATTAGTGTACATATGTGATTAATTCTTCTATTTCATAATAATTATGATATAAAATAATAATTAAATTATTATATAACATAATAAAGTATATAATATAAGAAATAAAAATAAAATCAATCCTAAGATCTAATGACATGGGCGACACACACCCAACATTTATTACTATGTTATAATGTTGCTATCTTAGGTGACAACTAATATCCAATGTAATTAATTAGGGGATAAGATACATCATGAAATGTATGTGATAAGGATCAAAATATTTGTCTCTAGCCAAAGGAGGTGGCCGAAATTTAGGACCAATTTGTGCAAGTGTGTAGTTGATATTTTTATGAAATTATTACACTACAAGTTGCTTAAGCTTATAAATATAACATTAGCACTTCACTCATCCATTTTGCTCCCTTTAATTTCGAAACCATAGAGAGAAAAAAAGGAGAGAGTTCATCAATTTTAATCTCAAATCCTAGACATATAAACCTTCAACAATTAAATCCGTACCGATTAAAAGGTTAGAAATCTTACGATCTTCGTATACATGCTTGAATTTTCGATTTTCGTCCGTTAGAATTTATGTTATAAGCTTAGTTTATATATGAAATTTTCGAAAATTTTAGATCTTGTGTTAATATGTTTAGATATTATGTTTATACTATGTTATTAAGCATGTATATTAATTATATCATGAAATTAAGCATGGTATTAAATTATTCATGTGGACCGAAAACTTAGGGGTATTATATGTTGATGATTATAATTTTAATTGTTGATTTAAGCATGGAATAATAATCTAGGGTATTAAATATGCTTATATGAATTTATTTAGAATTTTTGGAGAACTATAGCTTATATTTTAATGAATACCGAAAATATATGTATATGTTATAATGTTGTGATATAATTCATGTTTAAGTCTTATAATAGCATATTAAGTGTGTAGATTCATAATATATGGTTGTGAGAAATTATTGAAATTTATAAATATTATTTGGACCTAAGTTGAAATTTTCAAACATGACTTATGTAAATTAAATTCAATAGTTCATAATAAATAACAATTATGTTATAGTAAGCATAATTGAGGGTGATTAATTGATATATGAATTTATTGGAATTTTTAAAAATCATTTGATGGGTTATTTATGAAAACCGAAAACATTAGTGTATAATGCTAAGGTGTATAAATTTTATTTGACTAAGGTAACTACATATTATTAATCACATGATAAAATAGTGTGACATGTGAATTTATAGGAATTTTTGCACAAGTCTAAGCTATTTAAATTATAATTACGAAAGCTTTATAATATGTGTATTAATGTTATAAATTTATTTTATCAAGAATAATTACATAATATGATCTAAAATAATGTTTTAGACATAGTATGATTTTATAGAATTTTGGAACAAAATTGCACATAAAATGATAAAATTTCATAAATAGTGAAAAAGTCAAATGTTGACTTTTGTTGACCAAAGTCAAAATTGTTGACTTTTGGTTGACTTGGTCAAAATAGTTGACCAAAATCGTTGACCAAGGTCAATGGGCACGTAATTCGATAATGCGTGATCAATGTGACGAAGACGTTTAGTAACAATGCTACTTACGTTACGTAAGTACATTAAAACGCATATTATATCTAAAAGATATAATATCTCTTATAAGTTAAGAAATTTCATAATCGACATCAATTGATTGGGAAGCGTCAAAATAAGTCCGACGTTAGCCTTATTCGTCGTAGAACATTATAGACTATGTTCGTTTCTATCAAAGCGAACCGACGTGCTAAAATAATTCTTACGTTAAGGTGACACGTGGACGGGGCATGGCGTGGGAAAGAGACCATAGTTGAAAGACCACGTGTACAAGGTGGGCTTTACTCGAAAACCCTTTTATTTACGATGCTTTCCTCGAAAAGTATTTATTTACAAGCTTTCGGTTGAAAATGATTATGAGCGTTATTGATTACATGCCCAAAATATTTATGTTTTAACGTTTGTATCCTATCATGTTGTTGGGAGCCAACTATGAATGTGAATCGATTATTGGGTCGCTCCCAATTTTAAAATCGATATCGGATCCTAGTCGGATGCGAATTCACGGCTAGGGTTAACGGTACACCGGTTTGATCGTGAGCCGTTAGCAACATCATCGGCGATCATGGATCTAGTCGGATCTGAATCACGACTATGTGATTGTGAGCCGTTAGCAACATCTTGGCCGATCACGGCGTCGGTGAAGGAGGCCTACTTCACGACGTGAGATCGATTATGGACGATTATGTAAATGAAATGGATCATACGAATGAAAATGCCCGCGGGCGAATCTTTTGAGAAACGATAAAGCATTTTGGTATTCACGAGTTATTTCAACTAAAATCCTCGTGTTATACTAACGGGCGATGTAATTAAATGAAATTATTTTGGCATGAGTCCACTAAGTGCAATCTTGTACTTAGCCCCGCATGTTTGTTTTAAATGTGCGAGGTTGAGTCTGTGATGGGATGGACAAGTGTTGAGCAATCGGAGTTTTTGTCGCTAATAGTTTACCTGAATGTATATCATATATGCATTCACACGCTCATTGCTCAAAACACTTTATTAGGTTTTGGATATTACTTATGTACCTCGCATCATTTTAATTCTTTTGTTAATGGTGCATTGGTCTACTTTGTATGAAATCGTTGTGTGTTTATCTATTAAAGTTTGAAGTCTTGAAAGGTTGTTGGTCATTATGTTCTTAATCACGATTGGTTGGTAGCATCCGCCTAATCCGTACTTTAGATTGGCGGGCTGTTACAACTCATCACACTGACCTCAGTCCGGATGATTCAGATCGGACCTCGGCATTCTCCAGACTGACATCGCCATCCAAAAGGGACGATTCAGTTCGGACCTCGGTGCCCTCCAGACGGACATCACCGTCCAACTGATATGACTCAGTTCGAACCTCGGCATACCCCTGACGGACGTCGCCATCCAACAGGAATGATTCAGTTCGGACCTCGGCATTCTCCAGATGTATATTAGCATCCAACTTCGAGTTACTTACTTCGGAACGTGGCAAACAGTCCAATTCACCCGAGCGTCAAAACGTCAGCTCGATTCGGATCCGAGCAAATCAATCCAACCCTGACATCAAAAAGATTAAGAACCTCCGACAACAACCTCAGCCGAGCAACAACCAACCTCGGCAAAATACGCTCTTCACCCCACCTCGGCATAGTTGTTACTCGACTAATTGGGGGGGCTATGATGGGATATGGCCTAATGGCAGGCCCAAGTGAACTGGGCCTGACCTAATGGACAGCTCTACGCGGTTAAGCCTGAGGCCCAACATCTAAACCCTATTCAAGACCAAATCAAAGAAGAGATATTGAAGGAGATATTCAAGGATCAAGATATGGAAGTAGATCGGATCTCACAAGGCAAGGGATCCAGTACAATCTTTAGAGATCCACAAACATGTATAAATAGAGGTTAGGTCGACGGTAGAAGAGTTGACAACTATTTGAATACTAGAGCTTTTCAATACATTCAATGTAATCCGACATAGTGAAAGTATTGAGGAATCACTCCTCCGTGGACGTAGATCTTATCCTTGATCGAACCACGTAAAAGTCTCTGTGTTCTTTACTGCTTTCATAAATCTCGCACACAAGATTTATCAGTGACGAAGGAGGGCTTGTAGTCCTCGAGGAAGAAGAGCACGCGCGACTGGAACTGTTTGGTGGTGATGAAGAGGGGGATGATGATCTCGCTAATTTCATCGTACGCGTTTCCGGTGTAGCCGGAGGAGAACACCACAGCAGGGAAGCGGTGGTAGAACTGGCACGCCGGCGGAGCCGTTGTGTTGCTGTACTGAATCATGCGGACGCCTGAGACTTCTTTCACCTCATATCCCTGCCACGGGTATGGTCGGACCGTCGTCTCATGCTGCCACTCCTCATCGGAGGGTATGTACCACCGTCATCTTCCTCGTGTCGATTCTTACGGGTTTGGTCGATACGCAGTGGACGGTGTGGAAGGCGCTATGGCAGGCGAAGCCTGTATCGTCAAGCTTTCTCCGATCCTCCCCTGTTTACATGCAAAAATAAGAGAAACGGAAAAAAATCACACGAGATCATATATCTCACTTTTGACATCTCACTCTACTATTATTTTCAATATTTTTAGTTTGTAATCATTTTCTCTTTCATTTTGATTTCTTATAATTTTAAAACTATTAATTAGGGTTCAATAGTGAATTTAGGACTCATCATCATTATTATTATTATTATGATTCATTATACGATAATATATTTTGTTTTTATAATAATTTTTATAAAATTATAAAATATATAATGGGACACGAAAAACTATAAGATAGAGGATCCTATCCTTAAAAAAAGGTGGTGTCGGTCAAAGTTGTACCTCGTACTAGTCTTGCTAAATGGAACTTGATGAATTCCTCCTCTTCCACTGTCTTCTTCTTCTTCTTCACGGCCCTTCCGCCAGATTCTGAGCTGGGAAAGTAGTGCATCTCTACCATTTACACAGAATTTTGATGAGCAAAATGGAGTAGCCAGACTTGAGAAAAAAAGACAATGTTAGAAAGGTAAAGATTACCCCAAACAAGATGGAAACCGACACAAAGCAACGGCAAGGAAAGTAGTAAAATGAATAGAGTGGCACCAAAAACATGCTTGTTTCTGATCTTTCACCATCTTCATAGCCGTTGCAGGTTATGTATAAGAGACCAATGATTATTATAATATAATAAACTATAATTAACATTTATAACTAATTAAAATGAAGTTTAAGAAAATTGAATAGCTTAATTATGGAATAATCAATCTTAATAATTAACTATTAACTAGAAGAATTGAAATTAAATACTATCATATGCCCTAATAGGGTATAGGGACTCTAAATAACTTAACTAATTAAAGTAAAAATTAATAAAGTGAAATTGAAAAATCAAAATGAAATTAAGATATTGGTGAGATACCAAAAAACGGGATAAAAGATCTTTTAGAGTTGGGAGTTCGGATCTCCCATCTCACAATTTCTTATGCCCCATCATATTTCGTTATTGATTAATTATTTTAACAAGATTTACTATAAACATAAACATTATTGTTTTATAATTAGCACAATTTAATACTCATCCGTTTCAACAAACTTGGCTTGTTTTTTTTTTTTTCTGGTTGTTCCATTCAACTTGACTCATTTATTTTTTAAGAAATAATTATTTTTTCAAAAAATATGGATCATAGCTACTTTTTATCCCTTCAATCATTTTATACGATTCTTATATATATATATATATATATATATATATATGAGTAGGTTCAAATCAAAACTTTATTTAAAGTGAGAACGTGAAAATCATTTTCAGCCATTAGATCACAAAGATCAACGGTGATACATCACTTTGCTGGAAGAGTGCATTGTACACCACCCGGGTTAGAATCCCATGAGGAGCGAAAATACAAATATTTTTGTTTAGTGCAATAATTTTCAAGGAGAATGTAATTGTTCTCACGTTTGTAGGATTACAAAGGTTTTTATAATAGCCCACTCCTATATATATATATATAGGGGATGATTTACGTAAGAATACAAATATTAGTGAGAAATAAGAATACAACATTTAACGTATAAAGTTATTGTACTAAATGTATATATATGTTGCACCGAAATCGGTGCAACAACTTTATATTAAGTGTTACACTCTATATGTTAAATTTGATGCAACAAATTTATACATTCAATTCAACAACTTTATACGTTAAATGTTGCATTCTTATTTCTCACTAATATTTGCATTCTTACGTAATTCATCCCATATATATATATATATATATATATATATATATATATATGGGAGGTTAATGTAACAACTCACTATTCCAAAGGACGGATTAGCAGAGACTATTACTCGGAACGGGAATTAAGAAGCGTAATAAGGATATGGAACATCGAATTGTGAGACATATATCAGGAATACTTCTAGAACTTCAAAGCGTTGGAGATTAAGCCAACATAATTTACATACGAGACTAGACTATCAGACCTTTCACAAAAGGGTTCAACTGATATGAAGAATCTAGTTCTCTGATCAACATATGACTTAGTGTTCTTGCGGAAAACATGTGAATTACACATATGACGATGTGCACTCAAGGTACTAACTTTCAACGACAAAAGATTCCTCTTGCTCAACACCGCTCCATCGCATCACCCACCAACTCGCACATTTAAAACAAACATGCGGTGAGTACAAGAATGCACTCAATGGACTTATGCGAAAACATTTATCAACATTGAATTACACCGCCCATCAAGAATAAACGAGGTTTTATTTGAAATGCTCGTACTTACTAAACATTTTCGTCATTTTCATAAACTTGTCGGCGGACATATTTTCTCTGTGTATGATCCATATCACATCTCATATAACATCATCTTGCGCCATAGAAGGAGGCCTCCTTCCACGGATGCTGTGATCGGCCGAGCAAACCTTTCAGACACATCACCGAATCGGCCGAGCAAACCTTTCAGCAAGTACAATTACCATAGTGTACACGTTAATCCTTGCCATGAATTGTCCTTCTAGCATAGGATCCGAATTCGATTTTCATTCATAGTTGGTAGCGAACCAACAACTTGATTATCATTCATAGTTGGCGAACCAACACTGATAGGATCCATACATAAAACATAAATATTTTGGGTAGGTAATTAACTAATAACATTTCATCATCATTTCTCAAAAGAAAGCATCGTAAATAAAACATTTGTAATTTCATTTTATCCTTGAGGAGAAAAAGAAGCCCACCTGGTATGTTCTCCTTCTCAAAACGACTTCCGTTCCTTTACTTTCGTTGCTCACTTTCGTGCTCTACCTTTACGTAAGAAACTAATTTAGTACGTCGGTCGCGTTTTTCGAAAACGTCAAAGTCTAAAAAGACTCGATAACCTTCTAAATCTTTTAACCAATTTAGTACGTCTTTTCATCGAATATCCTAACTTATGAATTCTCGTTTTTCACTTGAGACGAAACTTGATTTAAGACCTCATATCCATAATTTAGGTCAAACGTTGAACTCATACTAATATCTTTCGATAAAATGATTTCGATTATGAAATCATCTCTTATAAAAGAGATATTCTTATATCTTTAATACGTCTTAGAGTATCTATTCAACGCAATCCATATTTATACTAGACGTACAACATAATCTTGTTCACGTATTAACATATTTCATATGTTCATATCTTAGTCAAGTCATTTGACTTTCAATAACATATATTTTGCAACATTAACATATATAACTATTAACTTACATATATACACTCAATTTCTCATCGATTCCTAATCACGTTCTCATAAGTCTTGATTTTTCACGTTATCAATCAAACATGCGCGAAAATACACATAAGTATGATCTAACTTAAACATAACACTTTGTTTTTCAAACCTTACGTCACTTAACAAAACGTTTAGACATAAACATAGTATACCTTGTTTTAAAAATCACATAAATTCATAGTATGTCTAAAACATATTTTTGGGGCTAAATATGTGATCACATCTAATAAATTAAATTTAAAACTTTAACTTCCCAATTTCTTTTCGGCCCTTTTGATATTATTTTCAAAACTTTTCCATAAATTCCTATAGATTCACATAATACACTATATTAACATAGGATCAATAATATCAAATAACATTAGCCAAAGAAAAATTTGACATCATAACCCTACACCTTATGGTTTTCGAAATTTTTGAAAAAGTCTTTAAATTTTTTTTCAAAAATTCTAATTAATTTACACTACATATTATTATCATCATACATCAATAATATATCATAATATCCATCATACACAAATCACACAACAATATATCATACTTTATGATTTTCGACAATTTCATGAATAATTTTCAACATTTTCCAATAATTACGAATTAATTCATACATACTTAAACAATACTAACTATCATCAATTCATGCTCAAAACAACAATTAAAATTCATTTCCATCAACATATGATTTTTGAAAATTTAAAAATTTAACATGCTTAACTTTGCATTAAATTCATAATATAAGCTTATAAACATCATACTAACATATTTAATTAACATCTTTAAACATTCAACATAATTTCTCAAATTTCACATAAAATAATAAAAGCATATAACTTAAGATTTCATGGATGGATTTATAATATTTTTGCATATATAAGAAGCTTGTAACATTTCTAACCTTTTAATCGGAACCGATTGTCGACGAGAACGTTTTTCTAACTTAGATTTGAAGAGAGAATTTAAAGAACACCTCTCTATTTTTTTCTTAAACTTTCGGTTCTAATGGTGAGAAATGAGAGAGAAAACTTCATTCACTTGATGATATAGTATACATTAATTAATTTCCTATCAATATCAAACTTGCATTATCAAACTTAATGAAAATATCTTCTCTCTCTTGTTCCCTCATGTTTCGGCACCCTCTAAAATAGCATGGAGATGATTTTTATTTTTTGATGCAAATATACATTAATTACACCTTTAGCAAAAGATCTAATTAAAAGTCAACAATTACAACTCCTTTATTTACTAAAATACTACACCTTCACTAGGATACAAAAATACTTTATCACTTTAATGAAAATATCATCTTATCTTATGCACATATTAAATACATATCACTTTCAAAGAATAAACCATCACTATCATAGAATTTGAATTTATTTTCTTCCTTTCACACATGAAAGTTTCGGCCATTACACCTTCATTATACTCATCATTTTATTTTTTCATCATCTTATATAATACATACATTAAATACCTTTCATTTTCAATATCATAACACATCACTTTCACACAAGTTGAATTTTCTTCTTTTCACACTTGCACAACTTAAACTTTCGGCACTTTCACAATACAACACATATTACTTTATTTTTTTTAGTAAATATCTTATATCTACATTAATAACATTTCAACATCATAATAATTATACATCACTATCATAAGAGATGAAATTTCTCTCTCTTTCACACGCCCACTATTTTGAAAACATGGTACATGTCTTATTTTTCTCCATTTAATAGTAATGTGACATAATATAAATCTTAGATGATAGAATAAATCATAGAAAAAATAATTAAGAACCATTCTATGTCTTAACATAGAGTTTTCGAACCATAGTTAGCAAATAAGAATAAATTATCTAATCTTTATTCATTTAATAACTAAAATTATTTTAATGAAGGATTATATAAAAATAATGTTCTTATTTCATAAAATAATCATAGGACTTTAAATATTGTAATTCTTTGAACGTTATACTAAGTTTTTGAATTATCTCAAAAACGTTGATAATCGAATCGTCTCTACAATGTTTACATTCGAATCGTCTCAAAACATTGATAAAAAAGTCTTAGTCACTTTATTCATTCTTTGTTAATAAGAAATTAAATTCTAAGCTTCGTCGCTTTAGAAAATAACGCTAACTATCGAATTTAATCCACGTTAGAATAATGCTTTCGGAGGAATAATATATATATTCCTTAATTCACTATTCGTTTGTGAATATGATATGAAAATCCTCGTATTATGGATAATCGAAATCGAGCTTCGATAAATTACTATTTCAATTATCGAAACTAAACCCTAATTTACGATTTATATTATCGTAATTTAGCTTTAAAACTTTGGGATATTACAGTTAACATGAGAACCATTTTTACCGTGAGAACATGTGAACCAAAAAATAATGAATTCGGTGTGTAGAACTTTCATCTCTCATGGGACTCGAACCCTGGTGAAAATTCCAAATTTTTGGATTCAGTAACTTTCCCAGCGGATTCATTAACTTTCATAGCAAATTCATTTTATTCGTAAAGAATTTTCGTAGTTCTTAGTTCTCACGATAAATTTGGTTCTTATTTGAACCTCACTCTCTATCTCTCTCTCTCTCTCTCTCTATATATATATATATATATATATAGTTGAGTTCCCATAGTACCCGATCCCCAGATAATATGCAGTACCCAATCTAGACCACAGATTTTGAACACGTGGCCGCACCACAAACTGACACGTGACAGCTCCTTTTCCTTTTCTTTTTTTTTTTTTAAAATTTTCGCAAGGGGCAAAATGGGAAGAAATCAAATCAGCCTTCTTCTTCTCCTCATTGGTAGCGGCGGACAGTGCTAGCGACGACGACGACAACGATAGCAATGGTAATGGACGATTTACGGCAAAGGAAGACCGTGAACAACAACAAAAACATACATGAACAACAACAAACAACAGATTTTGAAAGAAAGAAAAAGAAAATAAAATTTGATAACAAAATTGATGGATTTTGAGAAAAAATAGAAGATGAATTTGATAGATGATTGAAGAATCGAGAGAGATGGGGGCTATGGCGGTGGTTCACGGTGAATTCACCGGTAATGGAGGAAAGAGACGATGAAATTATCGGATAAGGATGGATGAGAGATTTGCTGTCAAAAACCATAAAACTGCCTTTAACAAAATATAAAACTGCATTGAACAAAACATGAAACATGAAACTGCATTGAACAAAACATAAAACTGCATGTTGGCACGAAACACAAACATGTATTTAACAAAGCACGTTCATGCATTTAACAAAACATGTTCATGCGTTTAACAAAACGTTAAAATGCATTGTTGGCCAACCAAGGCGCGAGCGAGTGCAAGGGCCCGACGAGCGCATGCTGGACGAGCCCGCGCGGTGGGCGTGAGCTTCCAATCACATGCATTATTATGTTCAACTGCATGCATTTTTATGTTCATTTGAATGCGTACGTCAAATCAACTAAATGCATGGTTTGTTTTTCGTAATCACATAACAAATCAAATTACTAATATACCCTTACTTTAGCGAAATCAGCGAAATTATACTTAAAAAGTCCAAAAAATTTCAACCAAAGGATCTATGAGATGAATGGATGAGATTGAGTACTACACTCGGGTACTATTTGATCCCTCATCTATATAGTACTCAATCTCATCCATTCATCTCATAGATCCTATGGTTGAGATTTTTTCTGACTTTTTAAGCTTAATTTCGCTGAGTTTTGCTATAGTAAGGGTAGATTAGTAATTTGATTTATTATGTGATTGCGAAAAAAATTATGCATTTAGTTGAACTGAATAATGCATTCAAATGAACAAAAATGTATGTAGTTGAACACAATAATGCATGCGGTTGGAAGTTCGAACTCAGCTGGCAAGCACACCCAAAATGCGTTCGTGTTGGGCGTCGTTCGGCCGCTTCCGCACGCTTCGATGGCCAACAATGTATTTTTACTTTTTGTTAAATGCATTGACATGTTTTGGTCAATGCATGGACATGCTTTGTTCAATGCATGAACGTGCTTTGTTAAATGCATGTTTGTGTTTTGTGGCAACATGTAGTTTTATGTTTTGTTCAATGCATTGACATATTTTGATCAATACATGGACATGTTTTGTTCAATGCATGTTTGTGTTTTGTGGCAACATGCAGTTTTATGTTTTGTTCAATGCATTGACATGTTTTGATCAATACATGGACATGTTTTGTTCAATGCATGGACATGTTTTGTTCAATGCATGTTTGTGTTTTGTGGCAACATGCAGTTTTATGTTTTGTTCAATTCATTGTTATGTTTTGTTCAATGCAGTTTCATGTTTTATTCAATGTATTTTTATGGTTTTCGACAACAAATCCCTCATTCGTCCTTCTCTGTCAATTCCGTCGTCTCTTTCCCTGATTACCGGTGAATTCGCCGTGAAACACCATCATAGCCACCATATTTCTCGATTCATCAATCATCTATCAAATTTATCTTCTATTTTTTTTCAAAATCCATCAATTTTGTTCTCAAATTTTTTTTCTTATTTTTTTTCTTTCAAAATCTGTTGTTTGTTTATATTGCTGTTGTTTGCCGGTGCTGCCACCGTTGTCGCCGACGCCGTCCGTTGTCGTTGCCACCGTCGTCGTCTCTGGCGCTGTCTGTTGCCACCAAGGAGGAGAAAAATAATGCTGATTTGATTTCTTCTCATTTTTACCCCTTGCACAAATTTTAAAAAAAAAAAGAAAAAAGAAAAAAGAACTGCCATGTGTCAGTTTGTGGTACGGCCAAGTGTTCAAAATGTGTGGTCTAGATTGGGTACTACATACAATCTGGGGACTAGGTACTACGGGAACCCAACCCTATATATATATATATATATAATTCATTAACCACTTTATACAATTTTCATAATAACTTTGCCCAAAACAAGTGAGCCATATTCTACGGGATGGAGGGAATATTTGTTACTAAAAATGGAAATTCTAAAGAATTATATGCTTTAGTTATGGATTGATCAACCCTGTTAATTACATATAAATTTAAAGATTTCAAAATAAATAAATAATCCGAATTAGATTAATGAACCCCAATTTATAATTTCAAAATAAACCAAAATACAATTGATCGAAATTGATGAATGAAAATAATTAAAAATAAAAAACAAATTCAAATTGATGAATGAAAATGATTGAAAATGAAAAACAAATTCATAATGAGAAACAAAGTGGGACATTAAAAATGTGATAGAAGATCCCAAGAAATCACTCGAAATATTATATGTGGTTCTTAAAAACTCTCAGTTACGATCTAATATCTTATAATATATTGAAAAAATTGGGAAATATGAAAATTATTTGCTTGATACCAAATTAATGCTAATGGTGTTTGATTTGCAATTGTCATTAGTCGAAGTCTCGAAGATGGTGATCAATCGTTTTTTGATGATAACGACAAAATATATAAGAAGGATTAAACCTTATTGAATTATTATACTCAACTCAAAAATTTATATTTTACTATAAGCAAGAGACAATGATTAATACCAATTTATATTTTTATTTCTCATTTTTTCAATAATAATATGAAAGACATTTGGAGAGGATTGGTGAAGTATTTCAAATGTTATTTATTGTTAGAAAAATTGAAATATATTGTTGGACTGTAAATACTAATAAATAGACATAAACGAATTACAATTTATCATTTCACTTTCATTAGCATAACATAAAACTAAACCAACTATTAATTCTTCATTTTAATTGTTATTATTTAATTATGACATGTTAATCCCTCATTCCCTTAATATCCATCAATCAAAATTTAAACTAAACTATATTTAATAATTTAGAAAAATAATTTAAAACTGAATGTAGGTGGGTTAAGTTTCGATACGACAATAAAGTTAAGTGGAACAACTTAAGGAATTAAGCTGTTAATTAATTTAAGTTATCAGAATCTTTAATTAATTGATGGATGTTCGATATCGTTAATAAGAGAGTTCGATATGTATAATAGAAACCTTCACTCACTCGGGATAAAACAATAAGTCACTATCTTTTTTAGAGGAATAAATAAATGTTAATATGAAATAAATATCAACTATGCTTAGTTATCTAAGCATACATATGAAATACCGATATGTACAACCACATCACGACACAAAATTGCCATGCCATCATAACAGACCTAAGAGATAGGTTGATAGGTTTGCTACCTAGATCTATCGGTCCAGATCCAAATGACCAGAACTGATCTATTAGAGCTGAAAAACGATGACGTATGACCGAATACTTGTAAAATATTCTAAGGATTGATTAATGTTCTATGATGTGTTTAGAGTTCATAAGGTTTCATTTAGAATTTTGAAAATCAAATACTAAATTGAATCAAAAACCAAGAGCTATTGCTCAACAAGGTGATGATTTAATTTGGTTTTGATGAATGTTTTAATGTTATAATGTTGTATTATAATGTATAAACATAGTGTATAATTATTAGAATTTTGGAAATCAAATACCTAATTTAAATCAAAACCGAGAGCACTATGTGCATAAGGTGATGATTTAATTGGTTTTGATGATTAAATGATGTTATATTAGTATGCTATAGTATATAATCATAGTATATAATTGTTAGAATTTTTGAAAACCAAATGCTAATTAAAATCGAAAAAGCCGAGAGCTTACAAGCTCATATGGTGACGATTTAAATTATTTTGGTTGATATTATGATGTTACAATGTTATAATATAATGTTTAATCATGTTGTGATTTAATTAGAATTTTTAGAAATTGTTTGTTAATTGTTGGGTAATTAAATCAAAATTACCGTGAGCATTATTGAATTATTGTGGAATGAATGTTTATGATGGACTATAGGTTATATTTATTATATATATTGATGTTGGGATGTCATACTATGTGTATATTAATTTTGGGAAATTTTGGATAATTATTCCATATTATATGGAATTACCAAATATATATATGTAAATATACTAATAAATGACAAACAATATCATATGGATTTTATAAATTCATATTCTGGACCATAGTATATAATAATACACTATATTAATTTAGAAAAAATTTCAAAAGTCATTTAGTATTTTTAAATTAATTATCGAGATTTTCGATAATTAAAAGGATTTTAAAATCCTTTTAATTCAGTTTATTAATAAAATATATGTCTAATTATATTCTGGACATATTTGGAATTTATAAAAATTTTATAAACATAGTTTACTATGTTTAAGACAAACGTTGGGTTATTAACGTTTTAAAATAAAAAATACGCGTTTTTAATTATTAAGAGGATTATTTAAATGCGAAGTCATTTATAAGTCCTTTGATTTACGTGATAATCAAGAAATGGGACTTTACGATTTTAATCGATCGAATTTTCGATTTATAAATAAAATGGTAAGAAATTACTATTAGAAAGTCAAAATTGTTGACTTTGTTGACCAGAGTTGACTTCGTTGACTTTTAAAGTCAAACGTACGATTATACGTTCGATAAACACGTCAATACACGTAAGATGTACTAATTGAGTATAATACCTCATTAGTAAGAAAAGATTTCACAAATGAAATCCTTATATCGAGAAACGTACTCATACGTTAAAACGTTTAAGCCGGAGGAGTTAAACCGAAATAGTTGAACGTATCTCGAGGAACGAGAACAATTCAATTAAATAACGTATTTGAAAGCATATCGAATTCATTTGAGGAATTCAGTTTACATAGATATAAAATATCGAAGTTATCTTCGCTTTTGAAAGTCTCGAAGACTTGAGCGACGTCTTAAAGCCTCGCCAGAAAGCGTGACGCAAACGCCATGACCGGATTCGACATACGAACAAACCTAGACTCGATTTACAACGAACCATAGTCGGTGGGCTTCTTATCTTCAAAATGTGGGCTCCTTTTCTGTCACGACCACACTTCGAATGACCCGGAGTGAGCGGACTAATACTAGGAATAGTATTCAGGATACGTACATCGTCACGATATGATATATTATATAAGAATATAGAACTTAAAATTAAACATACACTTATACATTTTAGTTCAAAAGGGTTTAGCCAATGATCCAAAGGATAAGATAATCAAGGACTTCATAGTTCCCATTGTTATAATATCCAAGATGAAAATAAAAGCAGATTCGAGTTGCGGCGGAAAGTGTGTGAATACATATATGACGATATGTATTGAGGTTATCCATTCTAACGAACATCGAGGACATATGGCTTTCTCAACACCCTCCATCGTCAAGAATCGAGCTCAACTCGCACATTTAAAACAAACATGCGGGGCTAAGTACAAAATTTGTACCCGGTGGACTTATGCCGAAAACATTTCATTTTCGCTTAATTACTCGCTAACTTAGTGGTAAGACATGAGGTTTTATTTGAAAATGCTTCAGGCTTACTAAAATATTTCCATGAGTTTATAAAAGTTGCTCGCCAAGCATTTTCTTGGTGTACGTGATCCATATCCCTTATTACCATTCTATCTTGTTATCATAGTCGAAAGTCGTGAAGGAGGCCTCCTTCTACGACCCCGTGACCGGCCGTGAATTGTCCTTACAGCACACAGTCACCATCAGTGTACACGTTAATCCTAGCCAGGTATAAGCCTTCCGGCATAGGATCCGATATCGATTTTCATTCATGAGTTGGAAATAACCCATCAACATCACATCATACATGGATAGGATACGATACACAAAACGTAAACATTTTGGCATGTAATCATTTAAAGAATTTTAACATTTGTTGAAAATCGTAAAGCAAGGCAGTTAAAAAAAAGAAAGTTTTTTCATTTTAGTAATAAAGCCCACCTGGAGATTATTGTTCGTCTTTAACGTTTTCCTTACTCGTCAACGTCCAGCTGGTGCGTCAGCGTCCACACCTTTATATAAAAAGGATGCTTTAGTACGTTGTTTACGTAGTTCGAGACTTACAAAGTCCATAATCAATTTCGATATTTCATATCGACGCCAATCAATTCCTTAATGAATTTAATTCGTTTCTCAAACAAGATTAACTTAACATTTCTCGCTCTTCGATAGAAACGAGATATGTGTTGAAAATGACCAATTTACCCTCTTGGTAAATGGTCCAACGTTTTCTCACGTTTTTCGATTTCATGACTTTAAATATGAAATCTTTTCATATTAACATGATATCATTAGCAAATGATATGTCTTACGCATTTTAGCGTATTTATCGAACGTCTTTCAGACGTTGATTTCAAAAGTCAACAATTTTGACTTTTCCTTAGAATTTAATTACTAAGTCTTATTTTAATATTAAATTCTTTTCAAAATCAATTTCTAATTTATTTCTTTTTATAAACTGTTTTAATATGTTTAAAAATAATTTTAAACATATAATTCATTATAAATAATGAATTTAAGGATTTAAAATCCTTATTTCTATTTTAAAATAGCTCACGGCTATTTTGAGTTTTGACAATCTATTATTTTGAAAATTGTCCATAATTTCCAAATATGTCTAAAATAATATTAGACATATAATTTTATTAATAACCTTAATTAAAAGGACTTAAAATCCTTAAAATTCTTAAAACCTCTCGGTAATTAGTAAAATTACCAATTGGTGTCTAAAATTTTTCTAATTTTATATAGTGTATTATTATACACTAGGGTCATTAATATGTCATAATATCAATCAAACATTGTCCAATCATTACCTTATTAATTATATATGGTCTCGGCATTTATAAAATAAATGCCTAATAATTTTCTAAAATTCCAATAAATTAATATAAGGTCCAAATATTAGTCCATAACATACTTATGTCATATAATCCATAATATGACATTTATATACCATGTAAATGGTATATTAATTCTCGCCTTTTCACTAAACATGCTTAACAATTTTATAACATTTTCAAACAATTATATCATGCTCATAAACTATAGTGTAACAATGTAACACCATAAAATACATCAAGAACAATTTTATTCATCACCAAACTTAGCTCAAAGCTTTCGGTTTATTTGAATAAAAATTGGAATTGATTTTAAAATTTCAAACAAAAACATAGGATGCATAAAACATACTCAAGATCAATAATATACCATTGCATGTCATGAAATAAATTCACACACTAACATATATATAAATACATGTCTCGGCCTTTATTTTAAAATAATAGATAGAATTTTTCAAAAATTCTAATTAAATCACTATAGACTTTTATAACATCATAGAATAATTATATGATCTTGCATGCTTCAAATAAAATGATTCATCAACATATAATTATATATATATGTTCGGTCATTTAAAAAATATAGAATTGATCTTCTAAAATTTCCAACAAATTGCTATACACTTTTAGTTCATTATAACTTAAGATTATCACCTTGCACGCATAAAAATGAAATCATACACCTACTTATATATTTATACATGTCACGGTTTTATGAAGTAAAGTAGGAGGGTGTTTTAAAAATTCTCACATAAATTCTATGCATTCTCAACATATCATAAATCCATAATATCACATTGCATGTATTCAAATAAAATCTTACACCCACATTTTTTATAAGCTCTCGGTTCTTAAGAAAATTGGGCATGGATTTTCCAAAATTCAAAATAAATACTATGAACACATATAGCATTATAGATCACAAAATCAAATCCATATATACTCTCATAGGTCTCGGCCACCTCAAGAAATTTCAAACACGGTTCAAGTAATTTTTTTTTTTTAAAATATGAATCAAGCTTTAAAATAGTATGCTCTACATCCCTAGAACACAACATATTCATAGATTCAAAAGATGTTCATGTTAGATCATACATGCAAGTCATTTTAAAACAAAACACTTGTTTAACATTCTCTCATCATCAATACATATGCAATAATCAAATCATACAAAGATTAATCATCTAGAACACATGCAATAGCTAGACCATTTTTTTCAAAAATTTCAAAGCTTCATGAATCAAATAAGATCCTATTCAACCCTACCTTGTGCTATGGATGGATGGAACAAAGTACAAGGTTTTAGGTGTTGTATGGAGGTGTGAAGATAAAAATCAAGCTTGGAGAGAAGGAAGCTCTCGACTTTTTCGGAAAAAGAAGAAAGAAGATGAAGTTTGGGGAGAAAATGGGGAGGATTGAGAGAGAATGAGAGAGTAGAGTGTTTAAGTGTTTGAGTGAGGAGAGAATGAAATAAAATCTGAACAAGACCCCCCTATAGCCTCACACTCTCGGCCCTCTCTCCCAATACACATGAGAGACCCTTCAATTTTAATACTAGTTTAATCACTAATGGGTTCCCAATCATTAGTGTCTTACACACTATCTTGGAAATAGCTAAAATGTATCATTAGTGGGATATTTGTGGTTATAAAATCTGAATTTATACATATATACATGCAAATGTGAGACAAATGAAACAATTAAAATTTATATTATATGTATAGTAGTTCTCACCATTTGGCCAAACCATAGGATAAAATTCCTATTTCATGCTAATTATAGATATATAAATCATAATATATGATTTAGGTGATATTTAATGGCATGGATGAATTAAATAGTATAAGGAAGAAAATAATTCAACTTATGCACAAAATAAATGGCTATCGGCCATTTGGGTTGATCATAGCCTAGAAATTTTATTTCATGTCATTCATGAGTTTGTGCACCTTGGTATATAATTTAGATGATAATTATAACATAGGATAATTAAAAGAGCATAAAATTTGAAGGAAAACCCTAATTTGAAAAATTAGGTTTTCGAAACTAGTTATGAGATTTTACTAATTCCAACGCTCAAGCATTAATTAAATGCTTATTAGTACTGTAATATCATAAAAATATCATAGGAAATAATTTCCTAAAGTTTCTTGATCATTAAAACCATCGCTCATCTTATCTCTAAACGCGTTGACGTTTAAAACGCCTCAAAACGTTACGATCGACTCATCTTTAAAATGGTCGTAAATACCGAAATCTCATTATAAAAATATTCCATTAATAATGGAATATAATTCCAAGCTTGATTGCTTAAGGAATATCGTGACATTTCAACAATGATATGCATTTGACGTTAAAACGCATCTTGTCGATAAAAGTTAAAACTTTGATTTCATTCACTCACTAACTTTGGTGAGTGTATGACAGAAATTATTCCTTGTAAACAATTGAAATCATACTTGACTTCATATGTGATTTGATTTCACGGCAAAATTTTATTTTACGGGTTTTAAAGACCGTAATTAGCTTTTAAAAAAGCTGGTCCGCAACTTCAAAATGCACTCGAGTTTTCCTTTCGCACCAAATCTTGTGATCCCTTGATGGAGAGACTTTGAGAAAAACTTTGTCTCCAACTTCAAATGCAGCTCGATCTCACGCAGATCTGCGTAGGATTTCTGTCTCATCTTGAGCTTCCTCGATTCTTTGCCTAATCTATCGGACGATTTCAATCATTTCATTTATCACTTACGGCCCTACTATTTTCCTTTCACCTACCTCATCCCAATAAAGTGGTGATCTACACTTCGCCATACAAAGCTTCATATGGGGCCATATCAATCGTAAACGATAACTATTATTGTAGGCAAACTCAATAAGAGGTAAAATGTCTTCCCATTTGCACCTCGATCCAAGATTACTGTTCTCAAAGATATCTTCTAGAGTTTGAATTGTCCTTTCGATCGCCCATCGTTTGTGGGTGAAATGTCAGATCAAGTTTAACTTTGTTCCCAATTCTTTTTGTAGGCTCATCCAAAATTTCGATGTAAATTTGGAGTCTCTATCTGATGTAATGGATTTTGGTACTCCATGTAGCCGTATCACTTCTTTTACATATATTTGGGCTAATCTATCAGCTCCATATGTATTTTGAATTGGTAAAAAGTGAGCGCACTTGGTGAGTCTATCCACTATTACCCATATGGTAGTGTTTCCTTTTCTAGACTTGGGTAAATCCGTAACGAAATCCATCGTTATTTCATCCCACTTCCATTCAGGTATACCCAACGGTTGTAACTTCCCGTAGGGCCGTTGGTGTAAAGCTTTTACTCGTTGGCAAACAAGGCAATGTTCTACGAAAGAAGCTATGTCTCGCTTCATGCCTTCCACCGTAACTTTTCTTTTAGGTCTTGGTACATCTTTGTACTGCCTGGATGGGCGGTATAAGGTGTATCATGAGCTTCACTCATTATGTCGTTCCGAATCTCAGCATCATCAGGAACACATATCCTTCCTTTGAACATTAAAGCATTATCTGATGCTTCCTGGAAATTTTCCAATTCGCCAGTTCTCACTCTTTCTCTTATCTTTTCCAACTTTTCCTCAATCCTTTGTCTCTCAATGATCCTTTTTCTTAGATCAGGTGTCATGGTGAGCGTAGCAATACAATTCCTGATCGTCTCTGGCTGTTTAATCAATTTGATTCTTAATTTGCTGAACTCTTCGACAAATTTATCTTCTTGTGTCAAGAGATATCCCAATTGAGTTTGATTTTTACGACTCAAGGCGTCAGCTACTACATTTGCTTTACCTGGGTGATAGTTAATACCACAGTCGTAATCTTTTACTAGTTCGAGCCATCTTCTTTGCCTCATGTTTAGATCTCTTTGCTCGAAAAAGTATTTCAAACTCTTATGATCTCAGATAGATTTAGCATCTTACTCCGTAGAGATGGTGTTCCATATTTTCAAATGCATGAACCATCGCCGCTAACTCTAAATCGTGTGTTGGGTAGTTTAGCTCATGTGGTCTAAGTTGTCGTGATGCGTATGCTATTACTTTTCCTTCTTGCATCAAAACGCATCCTAGTCCGTTCTTCGAGGCGCCAAGATAAACCATATATTCTTTATCCGATTCGGATCGCTAACTTGGTGCACTTGTTAATTTTCTTTGAGTTCTTGAAAACTCGCTCACATTCCTCACCCAGCGTGCATTTAACTCCTTTTCAAGTAGTTGGGTCATTGGTCTTGCTATTTTGGAGAATCCTCAATGAATCTCCTATAATAACCAGCTAACCCTAGAAAACTCCGGATCTCATTCTGAGTTCGCGGTGATTTCCATTCTTGCACTGCTTCCACTTTGGCTGGATCCACTTTGATTCCATCAGCAGACACGATGTGTCCTAGGAACATTACTTCCTTCAGCCAAAATTCGCATTTGCTGAACTTAGCAAATAATCTTTCATTCCTCAAAGTTTGTAACACCATTCTTAGATGTTCCTTATGGTCTTCCTCATTTTTCGAATAGATGAGAATATCATCTATGAAAACCAAGACAAACTTGTCTAAGTACGGATGAAACACTCGGTTCATGAGGTCCATAAACACACTGGTGCATTAGTTAATCCGAATGGCATAACTACAAATTCATAATGGCCATATCTTGTTAGGGATGCGATTTTAGCTATGTCTTCGTGTCGTACTTGAGTTGATGGTATCGACTTGAGATAAATCTTTGAAAATATGCCTGCTCCTCTCGTTGATCAAACAAATCGTCGATTCTTGGTAAAGGATATTTGTTCTTGAGTGTCATCTTGTTCGACTCTCGATAGTCTATACACATCCCAGGATCCATCTTTTTCGACGAACAATACAAAGGCGGCCCCAAGGTGAAACACTAGGTCCGATGAAACCTAGGTCCAACAGTTCTTGGATTTGGATTTTCGTTCTTCCAATTCCTTTGGGGCTATCTCAGAGGGTGCCTTCGACACCGAGGCGATCCTCGGTTCCAAGTCGATGATGAATTCCAATTGTCATCGTGAGGTAATCTGGTAGATCCTTAGAAATACATCCGAAATTCACGACAATTTCAATGTCTTCTATCTTCGCCGCTTTTCTTCTCCGCTCGTAGCGAGAAAAGCATGGTATCCTTTCTTATTCATCATTTTCCTTGCCTTCAATGCGGACACAATTGGGACTCTTCCCATGCCGATTCCATGGAAATCGTTGCTTGCCCAGAAAATGAAATGATATTTTCCTTTCCTTGCAAAGAATCGGAGTGGTTTGCGCTAACCACCCATTCCTAGGATTATATCTACGCCACCCATGGACATTATGTTCAAATTATTTGCTAGAACCCTTAGTGATCCTAAGTTCAACTCTGGTTCGAGCGTAAATGTAACGATCATAATTCCTCCTATAGGTGAAGAGATTCTCATATCCCGATTTGCCTTTTTTTCGGTCCCAATAGATCTACGCATGATTTTGCTATGAAAGAGTGCGAAGCACCCGTGTCGAACAATACTATAACGAGTATGTTGAGAAGGATTCTATACCGCCGGTTTCCACGGTCCTGCTCGCTTTGTTGCGGTGCAAAGCATACGCCCTAGCTCGAGGTAATCTACGGTGGCGTGGTGCTTGCTTTTCTTGATTTATTCTTGTTATGCGGGCTCTTTGTCACGACGTTGCCGTAGTGGTTGTTGTCTTCGTTCGAGGTGGTTGCCACCTTTGTTGTATTTGTTGTTGTGGGCTGCTGCATTGTTGTGGAGGTTGTTGCCATTGTTGCGGCAGTTCTTTGTTGAGGTTGGGTGAAATTGAATAGCCCTCGCGGTTGGACATTACCGGTTGGTTCGGCCTTAAAATTGTTTCCGAACGTATCCCGGACAAAAGTTCGCGTAATGTCCCTTCATTCCGCACCTAAACAGCTTCCATCGCCCGCCATGCACATTCCGTGTGCATCTTTTCGCATTTTGGGCACGGAAAAGCCCTTCACGCTCTTGTGGTCCCTTGTTGGAGGAATAAAGGGTGGCTTCCTCCATCCTCGCCTCGACTTGCCGAGTTCCCCGCCATCGTTGTTTGTTACTTTTGTTTTCAAAGTTTCGCTGCTATTACCAAACCGGTATCCCATTTTCTTTCCTCCGTCCATAGTATTCTCAGATCCGCACCGATGCCGACTTATCCTCCGGCATTGTCGCCTCAATGTCCAAAGCCCTGTAAGAGCTCTCAAGATAAGTCATGTCTCCAAGACCAGAGAGACATTCTTATTTACGGCCTTAACCACGATCTAAATTTCTCGGCCATCTTTAAATCCGTGTCCACTGATCCAAAGGTGCATATCTAGACATTTCGCAGAAAGTGCGATCGTAATCGATCGACATCTTTTCCTATTTTAACAAGAAGAACTCATGTTCCTTCTTCTTCTTGTAACACCGGTACATACTTATCATACACTTCCCTTTTAAAATCTTCCCAAGTCAACTCTTCCATCTGCTCTGCTGTGAAAGTTTTCTTCCTGGCCTCCCACCAGAAATCAGCAGGCCCATTTAACTGGAAGGCTACACATGATAGTCTCTCTTGTGTTGTGCACCTTAGAAATGTAAAAATTCTCTCGACAGTTCTCATCCACTGTTCAGCATCTTCCGGACTACCTTTCCCATTGAAAGTAGGAGGGTTTTGTCTTAAGAACAGTTCCTCTATCCTGCGGTCAAGTTGAGGTGGAGGTGGTTGGGGTACAGCCTGTTCCTCTTGTTCCGGAGTTCTACCTCGTCTCCTAGGTCTGCCTCTGCCTCTTACTTCTCGTTCGGGATCTTGTCTAGAGCCATTCATTGTGTAAAATATATCATTAGCATCATGTATCATTTTATAACTTCAATATGTATAAATTTCATTTCTTCGCTTTTAGAAATGATAACTTAAATAAAACATTTCATTCTTGTCATACATAAATTTGTTGCAAAACCCTCTTGGATCACACATACATACAATTGCAAAAGCACCATAGATAATGTACTTTGCAAACACAAGTCCTTATATCAAGGATTACTCACATGCTAGTTTCCAAAATATTTCAAAAGAAAAGGCCATACACATATCGGCCTTAAGGCTTTACAAAAATTAAAGTCATGCACAATGGCTTTATAGCCTTACAAAAATTCAGTTTCCCCCACTATTCGAGTTTTTCAAAAGCCTAAATAAAACATACATAAAAATAGATAACATAATCCTTCAATTTTTTTTTACATCAACATCACTATCTACATCAACTCCTCGAATCTTCCTCATCTTCCTCAGGATCCTCTTCCTCCTCGTCCGAGTCATCACCCTGGTCATATGCTCTGGAGGTCCACTCCATTACTCTACCATCGAATGTCCCGCAGATGGACCATAATCCACACAATTGGATCAGTAGTGCCATGGATGGGATTATACCCATCAAGAGTACTGCCACACTAATCCATGCTATCCGACGGAAACTCTCAGCTGGCGGTAAGGGTGCGTCACGGTGGTGAGGCGGAAGTGGTGAACGCACCGATGTCCAAATATCAAAGGTGGGAAAACAGGGGCTCCCAACGCTCTAGGCCTAGCTGCTCCGTCCGCCTGAACAAGTCTGCCCTCGTCAATCCGATATCGTGGTACCACCGGGTCAACAATCCGTGGAACCTCGGTGTCTGACCACTCGGGTGACTCATCACGCCATGTATACCCCGTGGAGGAGATAAGGTCCTCTCGGTGCTGCATCAGATGCTATATACATATGTCGGTGTTGATGAACTGGGTAGATCACCTATCAAGTCATATCCTCGAACCGCACGGTAAATGTAATCCCTGAAACCTCACGAGCATAATCTTCCCAATCACATGGAAGTATAGTAAGAAGACGCTTAATGCCGTCGTAGTCCGTCACGCCATATACTCTCGCATTCCTCCACAATCTAAAGTAATACATCAGGAACTCTCCTAAATCTTCGCCGGCACACATCCAGCTTTCCGATAAATACGGATAGTCTCCTCGTGAGTCGGGTTGGGTCCTATCCTCCTCCTCGCAATGTAACGCATCTCCTCCATACATCACGATCAAAACTAACCGTTAGACACTACTAATACTGATAGCGAGATAGGGTAGCTTAATACTTGATTAATCAACTAGGTTAAACTATTCAACCTATAACCAAACATTCTTAACCCGCCTAGTAAACAAAACTCCTATTGCTATGTTAAGCTACACGAGGTATTATAGGTTCCTCGGTTCTATCTAAAACTCAAGTTGAACTTTACCCAGACTCTACTGGGTTTGGGAGATGGAAAAGAGATTCTGTTCTTCATAACAAATGAATTTCAGAATGTTAGGAATACACAGGCGAAAACCATGCATAAAACGGAGTCCTATCGAGGGAGTATGGTTAAAAACAAATTTACTGCGCAGTGCAGAAAATTTTCGCGATTATAGCAACGTTTCGAGAAGGTGCCAATAATGACATCATACACGTTATGGCTACTGCCGACTTAGTATAACTATTACGTCCACGTCTTCAAATTGAGGCTTGCCGTTCTGAAATCTCGGTCCTCGACCACGCAAGTTGAAAATTATGGTTATGATCGCCACTTTGACCGTGATACAAAGATCCACCTTCTTCATTCTTCATAGTCAACGCCGTTCCCGATCATCTTTACGCTCCACTCTCGCCGCTCAAAACCTGAAATTAAAACACATTCATGCTTCCTATCATTCTTTTGTTTTCTTTTATTATGGGAACATACTTCCTATATCGCTCACGCTCTTCTCAAGAGCATAGCATACTTTGTTATCAACATAGATTTCATAATTCATAAGCATAACATCCAAATCACATCATTCTTCGCTCATACATAGCTGTACATATCATTTTGTTTTCATACATTCATTTTAATCATCATGATTCATTTCAAACATACATTTCAACTTATCCACTTCTTATCATTGCTATCAAATTTCAAAATTTAGGATTTTGAAAATTTTTCATTCATAACTCATCATTTCAATCATCATCACATTACAACTTTCCTTTTCCTTTTACTTCAAAAATCTTTTCAAATTTGGTCATCATATAAAATTTTCACTTCATAAGCTCAAATGAAACTAGTTACCTTTTCCCCGCTGAGCTCGATGTGATGGAGTGTTGAGAATAGCGAGAGATTTTCTAGAAGTCTAGTGACTCAATCTGACTTAGTTTTTAGAAGGAAATGGGGTTTCAAAGTGGACGGCTCGATACCACTGTTACGACCACACTCGAATGACCGAGTGAGTGGACTAATACTAGGAATAGTATTCAAGGATATGACGATCGTCACGATAGGACATATTATATAAGAATATAGAACTTAAAATTAAACATACACTTATACATTTTAGTTCAAAAGGGTTTAGCCAATGATCCAAAGGATAAGACGATCCAAGGACTTCATAGTTCCCATTGTTATAATATCCAAGATGAAAATAAAACAGTTCGAGTTGCAATGAAAGTGTGTGAATACATATATGACGATATGTATTCAAGGTTATCCATTCTAACGAACATCAAGGACATATGGCTTTCTCAACACCCTCCATCGTCAAGAATCGAGCTCAACTCGCACATTTAAAACAAACATGTGGCTAAGTACAAAATTTGTACCCGGTGGACTTATGCCGAAAACATTTCATTTTCGTTTAATTACTCGCCAACTTAGTGGTAAGACGAGGGTTTTATTTGAAAATGTCTTGCTTACTAAAATATTTCCATGAGTTTATAAAAGTTGCAAGCATTTTCTTGGTGTACGTGATCCATATCCCTTATTACCATTCTATCTTGTTATCATAGTCGAAAGTCGTGAAGCGAGGCCTCTTCTACGACCCCGTGACCGCCGTGAATTGTCCTTACAAAGACACAAATACCATCGGTGTACACGCTAATCCTAGCTGTATAAGCCTTCCCATAGGATCCGATATCGATTTTCATTCATGAGTTGGAAATAACCCATCAACATCACATCATACATGGATAGATACGATACACAAAACGTAAACATTTGGCGGTGTAATCATTTAAAGAATTTTAACATTTGTTGAAAAGTACTGTAACAAGAGCAGCTTAAAAGAAGAAAGAAAGTTTTTTTCTGTTTTAGTAATAAAGCCCACCTGGAGATTATTGTTCGTCTTTAACGTTTTCCTTACTCGTCAACGTCCAGCTGGTGCGTCAGCGTCCACACCTTTATATAAAAAGGATGCTTTAGTACGTTGTTTACGTAGTTCGAGACTTACAAAGTCCATAATCAATTTCGATATTTCATATCGACGCGAATTGAATTCCTTAATGAATTTAATTCATTTCTCAAACGCGTATTAACTTAACATTTCTCGTTCTTCGATAGAAACGAGATATGTGTTGAAAATGACCAATTTACCCCTCTTGGTAAATGGTCCAACGTTTTCTCACGTTTTTCGATTTCATGACTTTAAATATGAAATCTTTTCATATTAACATGATATCATTAGCAAATGATATGTCTTACGATTTTAGCGTATTTATCGAACGCCTTTCAGACGCTGATTTCAAAAGTCAACAATTTTGACTTTTCCTTAGTAATTTAATTACTAAGTCTTATTTTAATATTAAATTCTTTCAAAATCAATTTCTAATTTATTTCTTTTATAAACTGTTTTAATATGTTTAAAATAATTTTAAACATATAATTCATTATAAATAATGAATTTAAGGATTTAAAATCCTTATTTCTATTTTAAAATAGCTCACGGCTATTTTGAGTTTTGACAATCTATTATTTTGAAAATTGTCCATAATTTCCAAATATGTCTAAAATAATATTAGACATATAATTTTATTAATAACCTTAATTAAAAGGACTTAAAATCCTTAAAATTTTAAACCTCTCGGTAATTAGTAAAATTACCAATTGGTGTCTAAAATTTTTCTAATTTTATATAGTGTATTATTATACACTAGGGTCATTAATATGTCATAATATCAATCAAACATTGTCCAATCATTACCTTATTAATTATATATGGTCTCGGCATTTATAAAATAAATGCCTAATAATTTTTCTAAAATTCCAATAAATTAATATAAGGTCCAAATATTAGTCCATAACATACTTATGTCATATAATCCATAATATGACATTTATATACCATGTAAATGGTATATTAATTCTCGGCCTTTTCACTAAACATGCTTAACAATTTTATAACATTTTCAAACAATTATATCATGCTCATAAACTATAGTGTAACAATGTAACACCATAAAATACATCAAGAACAATTTTATTCATCACCAAACTTAGCTCAAAGCTTTCGGTTTATTTGAATAAAAATTGGAATTGATTTTAAAAATTTCAAACAAAAACATAGGATGCATAAAACATACTCAAGATCAATAATATACCATTGCATGTCATGAAATAAATTCACACACTAACATATATATAAATACATGTCTCGGCCTTTATTTTAAAATAATAGATAGAATTTTTCAAAAATTCTAATTAAATCACTATAGACTTTTATAACATCATAGAATAATTATATGATCTTGCATGCTTCAAATAAAAATGATTCATCAACATATAATTATATATATATGTTCGGTCATTTTAAAAAAATATAGAATTGATCTTCTAAAAATTTCCAACAAATTGCTATACACTTTTAGTTCATTATAACTTAAGATTATCACCTTGCACGCATAAAATGAAATCATACACCTACTTATATATTTATACATGTCACGGTTTTTATGAAGTAAAGTAGGAGGTGTTTTAAAATTCTCACATAAATTCTATGATTCTCAACAAATCATAAATCCATAATATCACATTGCATGTATTCAAATAAAATCTTACACCCACATTTTTTATAAGCTCTAGGTTCTTAAGAAAATTGGGCATGGATTTTCCAAAATTCAAAATAAATACTATGAACACATATAGCATTATAGATCACAAAATCAAATCCATATATACTCTCATAGGTCTCGCCACCTCAAGAAATTTCAAACACGGTTCAAGTAAATTTTTTTTAAAATATGAATCAAGCTTTAAAATAGTATGCTCTACATCCCTAGAACACAACATATTCATAGATTCAAAAGATGTTCATGTTAGATCATACATGCAAGTCATTTTAAAACAAAACACTTGTTTAACATTCTCTCATCATCAATACATATGCAATAATCAAATCATACAAGATTAATCATCTAGAACACATGCAATAGCTAGACCATTTTTTTCAAAATTTCAAAGCTTCATGAATCAAATAAGATCCTATTCAACTCCCACCTTGTGCTATGGATGGATGGAACAAAGTACAAGGTTTTTAGGTGTTGTATGGAGGTGTGAAGATAAAATCAAGCTTGGATAAGGAAGCTCGACTTTTCGTAAAAAAAGAAAAAGATGAAGTTTGGGGAGAAAATGGGAGGATTGAGAGAGAATGAGAGAGTAGAGTGTTTAAGTGTTTGAGTGAGGAGAGAATGAAATAAAATCTGAACAAGACCCCCCTATAGCCTCACACTCTCGGCCCTCTCTCCCAATACACGTGAGAGACCCTTCAATTTTAATACTAGTTTAATCACTAATGGGTTCCCAATCATTAGTGTCTTACACACTATCTTGAAATAGCTAAAATGTATCATTAGTGGGATATTTGTGGTTATAAAATCTGAATTTATACATATATACATGCAAATGTGAGACAAATGAAACAATTAAAATTTATATTATATGTATAGTAGTTCTCGCCATTTCGCCAAACCATAGGATAAAATTCCTATTTCATGCTAATTATAGATATATAAATCATAATATATGATTTAGGTGATATTTAATGGCATGGATGAATTAAATAGTATAAGGGAAGAAAATAATTCAACTTATGCACAAAATAAACGGCTATCGCCATTTGGGTTGATCATAGCCTAGAAATTTTATTTCATGTCATTCATGAGTTTGTGCACCTTGGTATATAATTTAGATGATAATTATAACATAGGATAATTAAAAGAGCATAAAATTTGAAGGAAAACCCTAATTTGAAAAATTAGGTTTTCGAAACTAGTTATGAGATTTTTACTAATTCCAACGCTCGCATTAATTAAATGCTTATTAGTACTGTAATATCATAAAATATCATAGGAAATAATTTCCAAAGTTTCTTGATCATTAAAACCATCGCTCATCTTATCTCTAAACGTTGACGCTTAAAAACGCCTCAAAACGCTACGATCGACTCATCTTTAAAATGGTCGTAAATACCGAATCTCATTATAAAAATATTCCATTAATAATGGAATATAATTCCAAGCTTGATTGCTTAAGGAATATCGTGACATTTCAACAATGATATGCATTTGACGTTAAAACGCATCACGATAAAAGTTAAAACTGATTTCATTCACTCACTAACTTTGAGTGAGTGTATGACAGAAATTATTCCTTGTAAACAATTGAAATCATACTGACTTCATATGTGATTTTATTTCACGGCAAAATTTTATTTTACGGGTTTTAAAGACCGTAATTAGCTTTTAAAACTCTGGGTCTCGAACTTCAAAATGCAGCTCGAAGTTTTCCTTTCGCACCAAATCTTGTGATCCCTTCGATGGAGAGACTTTGAGAAAACTTTGTCTCCAACTTCAAATGCAGCCCGATCTCACGCAGATCTCAGAGGATTTCGCTCATCTCGAGCTTCCTCGATTCTTTGCCTAATCTATCTGGACGATTTCAATCATTTCATTTATCACTTCGGCCCTACTATTTTCCTTTCACCTACCTCATCCCAATAAAGTGGTGATCTACACTTTTGCCATACAAAGCTTCATATGGGGCCATATCAATCGTCGCTGATAACTATTATTGTAGCAAACTTAATAAGAGGTAAAATGTCTTCCCATTTTGCACCTCGATCCAAGACTACGGTTCTCAAGATATCTTCTAGAGTTTGAATTGTCCTTTTCGATCGCCCATCGGTTTGTGGGTGAAATGTCAGATCAAGTTTAACTTTGTTCCCAATTCTTTTGTAGGCTCATCCAAAATTTCGATGTAAATTTGGAGTCTCTATCGATGTAATGGATTTTGGTACTCCATGTAGTCAGATCACTTCTTTTACATATATTTGGGCTAATCTATCACCCATATGTATTTTGAATTGGTAAAAGTGAGCGACTTGGTGAGTCTATCCACTATTACCCATATGGTAGTGTTTCCTTTTCTAGACTTGGGTAAACCAGAACGAAATCCATCGTTATTTCATCCCACTTCCATTCGTGTATACCCAACGTTGTAACTTCCGTAGGGTCGTTGGTGTAAAGCTTTTACCGCTGGCAAACAAGGCAATGTTCTACGAAAGAAGCTATGTCTCGCTTCATGCCTTCCCACCGTAACTTTTCTTTTGTGTCTTGTACATCTTTGATCGCCTGGACGGGCGGTATAAGGTGTATCATGAGCTTCACTCATTATGTCGTTCGAATCTCAAAGATCATCAGAACACATATCCTTCCTTCAACATTAAAGCATTATCTCGATGCTTCCGAAATTTTCCACCGCCAGCTTCACTCTTTCTTTATCTTTCCAACTTTTCCTCAATCCTTTGTCTCAATGATCCTTTTCTTAGATCGTGTCATGGTGAGCGAGTAATACAATTCCCGATCGCCTCGGCCGTTTAATCAATTTGATTCTTAATTTGCTGAACTCTTCGACAAATTTATCTTCTTGTGTCAAGAGATATCCCAATTGAGTTTGATTTTACGACTCAAGGCCACCACTACTACATTTGCTTTACGGGTGATAGTTAATACCACGTCGTAATCTTTTACTAGTTCGAGCCATCTTCTTTGCCTCATGTTTAGATCTCTTTGCTCGAAAAAGTATTTCAAACTCTTATGATCAGATAGATTTCGATCTTACTCCGTAGAGATGGTGTTCCATATTTTCAAAGGCATGAACCATCGCCGCTAACTCTAAATCGTGTGTTGGGTAGTTTAGCTCATGTGGTCTAAGTTGTCGTGATGCGTATGCTATTACTTTTCCTTCTTGCATCAAACGCATCCTAGTCCGCTCTTCGAGCGCCAAGATAAACCATATATTCTTTATCCGATTCCGGATCGCTAACACCGGTGCACTTGTTAATTTTTCTTTCGAGTTCTTGAAACTCGCTCACATTCCTCGCCCAAGCGCATTTAACTCCTTTTCGAAGTAGTTGGGTCATTGGTCTTGCTATTTTGGAGAATCCCTCAATGAATCTCCTATAATAACCAGCTAACCCTAGAAAACTCCGGATCTCATTCTGAGTTCGCGGTGATTTCCATTCTTGCACTGCTTCCACTTTGGCTGGATCCACTTTGATTCCATCACAGACACGATGTGTCCCAGAACATTACTTCCTTTACTTAGCAAATAATCTTCATTCCTCAAAGGATTGAGAGAGAATGAGAGAGTAGAGTGTTTAAGTGTTTGAGTGAGGAGAGAATGAAATAAAATCAACAAGACCCCCCCTATAGCCTCACACTCTCGCCCTCTCTCCCAATACATGAGAGACCCTTCAATTTTAATACTAGTTTAATCACTAATGGTTCCCAATCATTAGTGTCTTACACACTATCTTGGAAATAGCTAAATGTATCATTAGTGGGATATTTGTGGTTATAAAATCTGAATTTATACATATATACATGCAAATGTGAGACAAATGAAACAATTAAAATTTATATTATATGATAGTAGTTCTCGCCATTTGGCCAAACCATAGGATAAAATTCTATTTCATGCTAATTATAGATATATAAATCATAATATATGATTTAGGTGATATTTAATGGCATGGATGAATTAAATAGTATAAGGGAAGAAAATAATTCAACTTATGCACAAAATAAATGGCTATCGGCCATTTGGGTTGATCATAGCCTAGAAATTTTATTTCATGTCATTCATGAGTTTGTGCACCTTGGTATATAATTTAGATGATAATTATAACATAGGATAATTAAAAGAGCATAAAATTTCGAAGGAAAACCCTAATTTCGAAAAATTAGGGTTTTCGAAACTAGTTATGAGATTTTTACTAATTCCAACGTTCAAGCATTAATTAAATGCTTATTAGTACTGTAATATCATAAAAATATCATAGGAAATAATTTCCTAAAGTTTCTTGATCATTAAACCATCGCTCATCTTATCTCTAAACGCTGACGCTTAAAAACGCCTCAAACGTTACGATCGACTCATCTTTAAAATGGTCGAATACCGAAATCTCATTATAAAAATATTCCATTAATAATGGAATATAATTCCAAGCTTGATTGCTTAAGGAATATCGTGACATTTCAACAATGATATGCATTTGACGTTAAAAACGCATCACGATAAAAGTTAAACTGATTTCATTCACTCACTAACTTTGAGTGAGTGTATGACAGAAATTATTCCTTGTAAACAATTGAAATCATACTTGACTTCATATGTGATTTTATTTCACGGCAAAATTTTATTTTACGGTTTTAAAGACCGTAATTAGCTTTTAAAATCTGGGTCTCGAACTTCAAAATGCAGCCGAGTTTTCCTTTCGCACCAAATCTTGTGATCCCCTCGATGGAGAGACTTTGAGAAAACTTTGTCTCCAACTTCAAATGCAGCTCGATCTACGCAGATCTGCAGTAGGATTTCGCTCATCTTGAGCTTCCTCGATTCTTTCGCTAATCTATCGGACGATTTCAATCATTTCATTTATCACTTCCGCCCTACTATTTTCCTTTCACCTACCTCATCCCAATAAAGTGGTGATCTACACTTCTTGCCATACAAAGCTTCATATGGGGCCATATCAATCGTCGCTGATAACTATTATTGTAGCAAACTTAATAAGAGGTAAATGTCTTCCCATTTTGCACCTCGATCCAAGATCTACTGCTCAAAGATATCTTCTAGAGTTTGAATTGTCCTTTCGACCGCCCATCGTTTGTGGGTGAAATGTCAGATCAAGTTTAACTTTGTTCCCAATTCTTTTGTAGGCTCATCCAAAATTTCATGTAAATTTGGAGTCTCTATCCGATGTAATGGATTTTGGTACTCCATGTAGTCAGATCACTTCTTTTACATATATTTGGGCTAATCTATCACCCATATGTATTTTGAATTGGTAAAAGTGAGCGCACTTGGTGAGTCTATCCACTATTACCCATATGGTAGTGTTTCCTTTTCTGACTTGGGTAAATCCGAACTAAATCCATCGTTATTTCATCCCACTTCCATTCGTGTATACCCAACGGTTGTAACTTCCCGTAGGGCCGTTGGTGTAAAGCTTTTACTCGCTGGCAAACAAGGCAATGTTCTACGAAAGAAGCTATGTCTCGCTTCATGCCTTCCCACCGTAACTTTTCTTTTAGGTCTTGTACATCTTTGCATCGCCTGGATGGGCGGTATAAGGTGTATCATGAGCTTCACTCATTATGTCGTTCGAATCTCAAGATCATCAGAACACATATCCTTCCTTCAACATTAAAGCATTATCCGATGCTTCCGGAAATTTTCCACCCGCCAGTTCTCACTCTTTTCTTATCTTTTCCAACTTTTCCTCAACTTTGTCTCTCAATGATCCTTTTCTTAGATCGTGTCATCATGAGCGAGCAATACAATTTCGATCGTCTCGGTCGTTTAATCAATTTGATTCTTAATTTGCTGAACTCTTCGACAAATTTATCTTCGTGTCAAGAGATATCCCAATTGAGTTTGATTTTTACGACTCAAGGCCGCCTACTACATTTGCTTTACGGGTGATAGTTAATACCGGTCGTAATCTTTTACTAGTTCGAGCCATCTTCTTTGCCTCATGTTTAGATCTCTTTGCTCAAAAAGTATTTCAAACTCTTATGATCAGATAGATTTCGATCTTACTCCGTAGAGATGGTGTTCCATATTTTCGGGCATGAACCACCGCCGCTAACTCTAAATCGTGTGTTGGGTAGTTTAGCTCATGTGGTCTAAGTTGTCGTGATGCGATGCTATTACTTTTCCTTCTTGCATCAAACGCATCCTAGTCCGCTCTTCGAGTCGCCAAGATAAACCATATATTCTTTATCGATTCCGGATCGCTAACACCGGTGCACTTGTTAATTTTCTTCGAGTTCTTGAAAACTCGCTCACATTCCTCACCCAAGCGCATTTAACTCCTTTTCAAGTAGTTGGGTCATTGGTCTTGCTATTTTGGAGAATCCTCAATGAATCTCCTATAATAACCAGCTAACCCTAGAAAACTCCTGATCTCATTCTCGAGTTCGCGGTGATTTCCATTCTTGCACCGCCCACTTTGGTCGGATCCACTTTGATTCCATCAGCAGACACGATGTGTCCTAGGAACATTACTTCCTTTACTTAGCAAATAATCTTTCATTCCTCAAAGGATTGAGAGAGAATGAGAGAGTAGAGTGTTTAAGTGTTTGAGTGAGGGAGAGAATGAAATAAAATCAACAAGACCCCCTATAGCCTCACACTCTCGGCCCTCTCTCCCAATACACATGAGAGACCCTTCAATTTTAATACTAGTTTAATCACTAATGGGTTCCCAATCATTAGTGTCTTACACACTATCTTGGAAATAGCTAAATGTATCATTAGTGGATATTTGTGGTTATAAAATCTGAATTTATACATATATACATGCAAATGTGAGACAAATGAAACAATTAAAATTTATATTATATGTATAGTAGTTCTCGCCATTTGGCCAAACCATAGGATAAAATTCTATTTCATGCTAATTATAGATATATAAATCATAATATATGATTTAGGTGATATTTAATGGCATGGATGAATTAAATAGTATAAGGAAGAAAATAATTCAACTTATGCACAAAATAAACGGCTATCGGCCATTTGGGTTGATCATAGCCTAGAAATTTTATTTCATGTCATTCATGAGTTTGTGAACCTTGGTATATAATTTAGATGATAATTATAACATAGGATAATTAAAGAGCATATTTGAATGAAAACCCTAATTTCAAAAATTAGGGTTTTCGAAACTAGTTATGAGATTTTACTAATTCCAACGCTCAAGCATTAATTAAATGCTTATTAGTACTGTAATATCATAAAAATATCATAGGAAATAATTTCCTAAAGTTTCTTGATCATTAAAACCATCGCTCATCTTATCTCTAAACGCTGACGCTTAAAAACGCCTCAAACGTTACGATCGACTCATCTTTAAAATGGTCAAATACCGAAATCTCATTATAAAATATTCCATTAATAATGGAATATAATTCCAAGCTTGATTGCTTAAGGAATATCGTGACATTTCAACAATGATATGCATTTGACGTTAAAACGCATTACGATAAAAGTTAAACTTTGATTTCATTCACTCACTAACTTTGAGCGAGTGTATGAAAGGAAATTATTCCTTGTAAACAATTGAAATCATACTTGACTTCATATGTGATTTGATTTCACGGCAAAATTTTATTTTACGGGTTTTAAAGACCGTAATTAGCTTTTAAAACTGCGGGTTATTACATTTTCTTACCTCACTAATGTGGACTTACTTTTCAAACAAGATGTGACTTTCATCGTTCTTCCAAAATGAATTCTTTTACAATGCTATTTTGCAACCGCTGATAAATGTTTATTACATTACCCGCCAAAATATTCATTTTGTGTATGGATCCTATCTGCATTTTGCCCGGTAGGCTGTGGCGATGGTTGAACTATATTATGACAAAGTTATGTCATTTGGTCGCGCCCAACCTTTTAAATGTCGGGTCCGTGCCGGATGATAAATGCCCCGCTAGGATGGCGTGAAGGTTGGAACTATTGCTATGTTAACATATGCCCGTGAGAGCGATCGTAGGTCAGACGGACTACGGCCGTCACGGCGTCAGACGGGAGGCCTCCTTTCGACGCTTAATTTTTAATATCATATGAATTGTTACTATGAGATACGGACCATACACACCAAGAAAATGCTCGGCCGAGCTATGTTTACAAACCGAATGATTTGGTAAGACAAGGCATTTTAAACTAAAACCCTCGTGACTTACTTGATATTGGCAACAGAATTCAAATATTATCAACTGCTGCATGAGTCCACCGAGTGCAATTTCTTGTACTTAGCCCGCATGTTTGTTTTAAACGTGCGTGTTGAGCTCGATGGTGATGATGGAGGATGTGTTGAGAGTCCATCGTCTCGATCGCTTATTTAGGATTTGGTTTCGCCAATACATATCATCATATATGTATTCACACACTCCGCCGCTAAACTCGAACTCTTTTACATTATGCTTATGTTTTGAACTATTGAGGTCCATCGATCATTGTTTAATCTTTGGGTCCACGGCTCAAACCTTTCAATTATTGGGATATTATCTTACGCCATGTTATGCATGCTAGTTTATAACCAATGTGGACCCTTATCTTAGTCAATTTGTCCTATAATACTATTCCTAGTATTAGTCACCCTCTAGTCCGGCTATCCGGAGCGGGGCGACAGAGTGGTATCGAGCATTGTTGCTCTTTGTAAACCCAAATTCTTTTTATTCTAAGTCAGGTCGAGTCCGACTTCTAGTAACCTCATCGACCCCTCAACACTCCATCACATCGAGCTCAACCGGGAAAAGGTAATCGCATTTCTTTCTCAAACCATGAAATGGAAATTTTTACATGTTGAGCAAGTTGGAAGAGCTTTTGAAAGATTTGGGAATTATGAAATTTTTTTTTATGATGAACGATATGTTATCATGAGACGAACCTAGACTCTAAGGAGCATGCTCATGTATCGTGAAAGAACATAGAAGTATGAACTTCTTTTTCCTTACGAGAACAAAGAACGATAGGAAGAATGAAAGTGATGATGGCCTCGAGCTCGAACGATTTAAAGACGAGCGAGAAGGATGAACAAGGACGACCTCAACCTTGAAGATGAACAACGTCGACACTTCATCACTACTTCGACATGAGTGAGCATCGATACAAATCATGACATGGACATCACTTACGACTTCAGAATGTTCAGCCTCAACTTAAAAACCCGAATATGGTAGACGTATTACGTCGACATACGTCTCGATTTACATTTTGGCACGATCGTGCAAATTTCCTGCACTGCGCAGTAAAATTGTTTTAGCTATATCTCTCTCGTTAGTACCCCGATTTACGCATGGTTTTCACCTACGTGCTCCTAACGCACTGATCTTCATTTGTCATGAAGAACAGAACCCCCAATTCTGTCTCCAGAATACGATAGAGTCCGTTAAACTCTAGTTCGAATGTTTGGTATAAGATCAGGATCTCGTAGCATATACTAAGATGTTATTGGTTTATATGTATACGTTTGGGTAAGACTAAGAAGGTAAGTTGTGGTATGTATTGTACATTATGATGTTGCCTACCTTATAGATTTGCTTGGCCCTTACCTAGTTGTTTCACGTTATGTTTAAGTTATCCTTGCTCGCTTTTGAGATGACGATAGTCGACTTATGATAGTTTTGATCGTGATGTATGGAGGGATGAGATATATTGCTCGAAGGAGGATTGACCGCACCCACCCCAAGGAGGTAATGAGCATTTATCACTTCAATGGATGTGTGCCGGAGAGGACTTGGGCAGTTCCTGCATACTATCTCCGCTTTGAGAGACGCCTGAGCCCACGGTGCTACCGCGGCTATGATGGCATCGACGCCTCCCAGCCATACTCCCCGTGATTGGGAGGACTATGCCCGGAAGGTTCAGGGATTACATCTACCGGGCGATGGGCGGCTATGACTTTGTGGGAGATTTGCCCATTCGTGAGTCACCCGACTTACGTGTACAAGATTTACGGGCAGCACCGAGAGGACCTTAACTCCCTTCCCGAGAGTATACTGGCGGGATGAGTCGCCAGAGTGGCTATACACGGAGGTTCCGAGGCGATTAACCCGACCGTGCTCCATTCCTTTGACGAGGGAAGGCTCGCCCGCTTAGAGAGGCAAGACGCCCAGAGCCCAGGAGAGCCTGTGAGCCGCTTCACACATTGGACACCCAGACGTCCACCGTACCACCCCACCACCCATGGCCGCACCTGCATCGCCCATCGAGCATTTTCACCTGACAAGACGGATGAGAGTGATAGACGATCGGATGGGTATAGCCCGATCCGCTATACCTACAAATCCGATCCGTCACGACTATGAGCTATTCGCGATGATGACTTTAACCCCATGAGAGACATACCGATGGTGGAAGGCGATGGAGCGGGACCATCCAGGGGACTCCCCCGCATGGACATTTCTGACAGCGAGGACGACTCAGAGGAAGAAGAAGATCCCGAGGAGGACGGACAGTGGGAGGACGCATGATGTAGACCCTGATGAAGCTTAAAGAGATTTTTTTTGTTGTGTTTAAGCTTCTGTTGTTTTCCTTTTCTATGATTAATTTTGTGATGGATTTAGAAACCTTAACTTTGGAAGGCCGCAGAGTTGGGATTTGTCAGATAAATCAGTTGGTATTGAACATCCGCCTATGGCGTAAATTATTTTGATATATATACATGACCCGATAGGGCTTTGCGGCAAATTATGTTTGTTAAGGGTGATATATTTTGTTTAGAATCGTTTTACAATAAGGCCATAATAGTGTTGGTGTATGTTGGGTTGTGAAAAGAATAAGTGCCTAATGATTACTTGTTTCTATAGCAGCATGCCTCCGAGGTGAAATCCGGAGCAGGAACCCAAAGGTCGAGGTCGGGGAAGGCCGAGAGGAAGGGGTAGAATCCCTAAGCAAGAAGCTGAGGACATTCCCCAACCACCCCCTCCACCTCAACCCGATCGCAGGATCGAAGAACTATTTCTAAGACAGAACCCTCATGTCTTTAACGGGAAAGGCAACCCGGAAGAAGCCGAGCAATGGGTTAGAGCCATTGAATGGATTTTTACCTTCTTAAGATGCACGGCACGTGAAAGGTCGTCAGTGTTACCTTCCGGTGATAGGACCGGTGACTTCCGTGGAGGCCGTAAAGAAGACCTTATCACGAAAGCAACTGGAGGAGTTCTCATGGGAGGACTTCAAGAGGGAGCTGTATGAGAAGTACATCCCCAAAAGCTATAAGAGGAAGAAGGAGCAGGAATTTTTCCTGCTAAAACAAGAAAGGATGTCTGTGACCGACTATGATCGCGCTTTCTACGAGATGTCGAGATATGCACCAGAACTGGTGGACACCGACTTGAAAATGTCGGAAAAGTTCAGGTCAAGGCTAAGAATGGAGATACGCATGTCTCTTGCCAGCCATGGAGACCTATCTTACACTGAAGCTCTCGCACGAGCTTTAGATATTGAGGCGGCAATGTCCGAGAATAAGTCGGTGTCGTCTCAGACACACAATGCGTTGGATAGAGGAAAAGGGAAATGGGAACCCAACCGCGGGAATAACAACCGCGAGAGCTACGGGGACGCTGAGTCACAAGCGACCGTGGCAAGGAAACACGCGCTAACAAGGATGAGAGTGGAAGAGAGCAGCTTATGCTCCACCGGCAAGGGACCGCAGAATGCTTGAGGGCACCTCAATGCCCTAGATGCCATAGAGCACACAAGGAGTGTGCACGGCAAACGTGGTGAGCTGTTACATGTGCGGGCAACGGGCATTACGCCAACAATTGCCAAAGGTCACGCTCGATATAAGGCCAACCAACCGGCAATGCTCACCATTAATGGCTATACAGCTTCAACCCCACCGCCACAACAGCCCAACCCCAACCCCAAGAACTCCAAAGGGCAACAACCCCAAGAGTGGTGCAAAGAACCACAATGGCGGCGGCAAGAACAACAACCTCAAGAATCATAGATGGCGCCACCGCCTCAACAACAACAGAGGCGGCAACCATCGCGATAACGCCAAGAATAAGAAAGAAAGCCGTGCAACACCGCCGAATCAACAAGGACCAATAGCCTGTCGGCCTCAAATTGGCTCAGGTAGAGCCTACGCCTTGATAGAGGCGAATCTAACAAAACCAGTGGAAACTTGGTGTATGGGAGTTCTACTCAACCCACCGTTATAGTATTGTTCGACACGGGTGCTTCAGATTCTTTATTGCAAAATCATGCGAGAAATGCTGGGCCTTAGGTCCGAAAGGTCAAGCCAGATATGAGAATCTCATCGCCTATAGGAGGGATTATGATCATATACACTTTTGCTCGAACCTAGAGTCGACATTAGGATCACTTAAGGTTCCGCCGATAATCTAAACATAATACCCATGGACGATGTAGACTTAATCCTAGGAACGGATCGTTAGCTAAGAACCATTCCACGATTCTATGTAAGGAAAGGAAAATTTCGCTTCACTTTCTCGGACAAGAAGCTACGATTTCCACTAGATCGCATGGGAGAAGGATCCCATTGTATCCGCACTACAAAGCAGGAGGATGATGAACCGAAAGGATGCCATGCATTCCTTGTTTATTTGAAAGAAGAGGATGAACCCAAACGAGAATTGAAGACATTGAAGTTGTTTGGGAATTTTCTGACGATTTTCCGAGAATCTACCAGACCGCTCTCGACAGACAACTAGAGTTTACCATCGACTTGGAACCGTGATCGCCCAAAGGTCAAGGCACCTCATGTAATAGCCCCAAAAGAGTTGGAGGAACTTAAAATCCAGATTCAAGAATTGTTGGATCTAGGTTTCATTAGGCAAGTGTTTCACCTTGGGAGCGCTGCTTTATTTGTCAAGAAAAGGATGGTTCTTTGAGGATGTGCATCGATTATAGAGAACTAAATAAGATGACACTAAAGAACAAATACCCTTTACCCGCACTGATGACCGCTTGATCAATTGCGAGGGCGGTGTATTCTCGAAAATTGATCTTAAGTCGATACCATCGGTGAAAACACGGTCTCGAGGATGTACCTAAGATCGCATTCAACCGAGATATGGCCACTATGAGTTCATAGTTATGCCATTCGGATTAACCAATGCACCAGCCGTATTCATGGACCTCATGAACAGAGTACTTCATCCATATCTGGATAAATTTGTTTTGGTCTTCATAGATGATATCCTTATTTATTCAAAGAATGAAGAGGATCATAGGGAACATCTTAGAACGGTTTTGCAAACCTTGAGAGACAAAAGACTCTTTGCTAAGTTTAGCAAATGTGAGTTTTGGCTGAAGGAAGTTATGTTCCTTGGACACATCGTGTCTGCAGAAGGTATAAAAGTCGATCCAGCCAAAGTAGAGGCTGTGCAGGAATGGAAGTCACCAAAGACTCAACACGAGATTAGAAGTTTCTAGGATTAGCGGTTACTATAGGAGATTCATCAAGGATTCTCCAAAATTGCAAGGCCAATAACCCGCCTACTCGGGAAAGGAATCAAGTTCAATTGACCGATGAATGCGAGACGAGTTTCCAAATACTCAAGGAAAAATTGACCAAAGGCACCGCCTAGCGGTCGTAAGTCAACAAAGGGTATGTAGTCTATACAGACGCATCTAAGATTGGACTGGGTTGTGTCTTAATGCAAGAACGAAAAGTGATAGCATATGCATCCCGACAACTCAGACCCCACGAACTGAACTACCCCACCCACGATTTGGAATTAGCAGCTGTAGTTCATGCGCTGAAAATTTGGAGACACCATCTCTATGGAGTGTGATGTGAGATCTTCACGGATCATAAAAGTTTGAAGTATTTCTTCGAACAACGAGATTTGAATATGAGACAAAGAAGATGGCTTGAATTAGTGAAAGATTACGACTGTGGTATTAACTATCACCCGGGCAAAGCGAATGTAGTAGCTGACGCCTTGAGTCGTAAGAGCCATACTAAGCTAGGATGTCTCTTTGCACAAGAGGAAAACTCACAAGAGTTTGGAATGACGAGGATTGAACTGGTGGAACCACCGAGACATTGTGAGTCAGATCGCACACTCACACCGGCATCCGACCTAAGAAAAGAATTGTCGAGACAAAGGATGGAGGAAAAGTTAGAAAAGATCGACAAAGGATAAGGTCGGAAGGATTTAAGAATTTCAAAGAGGCGCGACAACGCCTTTTGTTTGAAGGTAGGATATCGTCCCCGACGATGCAGAGCTTGTAATGAAATCCTAAGTGAGGCTCATGATACACCCTACACCGCCCACCCAGCAAGATTAAATGTACCAAGACCAAGGGAAAGTTTTGGTGGGAAGGCATGAAACGAGACATAGCATCTTCGAGAAATCGCCTTGTTTGCCAACAGTGAAGGCGTTACATCAACGACCTTACGGAAAGTTGCAACCATTGGAAATCCTCGAGTGGAAATGGGACGATATAACGATGGATTTCACAAGCTTACCCAAATCGAAAAGAGAAACACAGCCATATGGGTAATTGTGGATAGACTTACCAAGAGTGCTCACTTTCACCTATTCAAAGCACTTATGGATCCGATAAATCGCTCACCAGACGTTAAGGAAATTATACGATTACATGGAGTGCCAAAATCTATTACCTCTGACCGAGACTCCAAGTTCACATCCAGATTCTGGATTAGCTTGCAAAGAGAATTGGGTACTAAACTCAATTTCAGTACGGCATTTCATCCACAAACTGATGGGCAGTCGGAAAGAACGATCCAAACGTTAGAGGATATGCTTAGAACAGTAATATTGGATCGAGGTGCAAATGGGAAGACATTTTACCTCGATTGAGTTTGCCACAACAATAGCTACCAAGCGACGATCGGCATGGCCCCACACGGCCTCAGATGGCAAAAGTGTAGATCACCGCATTATTGGGATGAAGTCGGTGAGAGGAAAGTCATAGGGCCTGATGCAGTGAACGAGATGATCGAGATCGTCCGACAAATTAGGATGAGAATCAAAGAGGCTCAAGATAGGCAAAAATCTTACGCTGATACGCGTAGATCCGAACTACGATTTGAAAATGGAGACAAGGTGTTTCTTAAGGTCTCTCCATCAAAAGGGATCGTCAGATTCGGACTAAAAGGGAAGTTGAGACCCCGCTTTATAGGACCATATGAGATCCTAGAGAGGATAGGTCCAGTAGCTTATAGGTTGGCTCTTCCGCCAAACCTAGGGAATGTGCATAATGTTTTTCACGTGTCGCAATTGCGAAAATACGCTCAAGATCCCAAGCACGTGATCCACCAAGACGACGTGATTCTCAAGTCCGACATGAGCTACGTAAGAGGAACCAACGGCAATCCTCGACTATAAAGTCCAACACCACGAGCAAGTCAATTCCGTTAGTCAAAGTGTTGTGGAGACACCACTGACGAGAAGCCCACGTGGGAACTTGAAGAGGCGATGAAAGAACGATACCCGATTTGTTTTTCTAAAAGGTATACAAATTTTGGGATGAAATTTTCGTAAGGGGTGGAATGTAATATTCCAAAGAAACGAATATACGACACGGTATTCTAAACCCGTAATTGTGGTTTTACCAGATATTAATTTTTTCGACATCGAATATTGTGATTTCTATGCGATATCGTTATAACTAATTCTCTTTTTATAATTCACTAAGGATTGTGAATTACGGAAATGAAATTTATGAAATGATACGACAAGATTATTTTAACGCCAAACGTGATCGAACGTCAAAGATTTTATGAAATTTTCGAGCAAAGGAAGCTTGGAATAAATTTTCATATTAATTTTATAATAATAGAATATTTTATAAAGTAAGTATGAACTTACTACCACCATTTTGAGATGAGTCGATTTTGAACGCTTTGAGACGTTAACGTTAACGCCTGAGACGCTTGAAAATGAGTTTAATGCTCAGAAAGTATAATAATTAATTTCCTATTATTATTTTATATAATTACAGTATTATTAATTATTAAAATCGAAATTTTAGCTATTAAAATTCGATACTTTGGAATTGAATTTTTCGAAAACCCTAAGTTTATAAACTATGGTTTTTCACATGAAATGATACCATTAAATTATCATATGGTATCTAAGCTATATGTTATAATATATATGAGTATTATTAAGCTATAAAATTAATTTTGGAGCATTAAAACTCGATATTGCATATATATAATTTTCAAACCCAATTTTTATTTTATAATTAGGTTTCATATGCATGAATTAATGCTATAATTTAACCTATGCTATTATTTAATAACTAAATCATATATTATGATGTATATATGTATATTTTGACCGAATTGGGCATGAGTATCTATAATAGGTGTAATTTATAATTTTTATCTTATTTTCCTATTATTCTCGCCATTTTCGTATACATGCCTATATGTCGGATTTAATTATTTTAATGGTCATATTATATATCTATGATCATGTGTGATTAATACATTGTATTATGGTACAAAAATAAATTAAATCCCACCCTAAACCCCTATATATACCGGGTCGCACCCATTAAACCAAAGCATGGGATCACCTTTTTTCGACCAACCCATGAAGAGCCTTTCTAGCCTAGCTCATGATCACCATATCACAATCATTTTGCTGCAGATTTTACCCCATTCTTGAGGCAAAAATCGAGAGAGAGAGGATAGATAATAGGGGGACTCTTCCACTTCAACACCTCACTCTCATTATACACCATCACTCCCATTTTGAACTCCCATTTTTCTCTCCACTCTCTCCTTTCTTCAGCCAAGAACCGAGAGCTTCATCCCCCTCTCTCTCAAAATTTTTCTTCTTCCTCCATCTCCATTTCGAAAACTTTGAATACTTTAGTGTTGTTCTTGAGATCCTATACCATTTCAAGGTAAACCAAGGCACCATAGTACCGATTCCATCTCCATTTTGCTATGAAAAATCGAGAGCATGCTTATATATATATGTGTGTGTGTGCCGAATGCTATACATATATATTTGTGTATGTTTTTAATGTTCTTGTGAATGATTTATGGTTAAATATTGTTCTTAATGATTTATATATCAAAAATATGAGGTTATATGCTTGAATGAACATATGACTTGGTATATGGAGTTTTAGAATAGATCTAGTGTGTATATGTGATTTTCGAACCATATAACATGTTGAACTAATTTTCGAAAACCTTATAAAATGTTTGATGGTGACCGAATACTTGTAAAAATATTCTAAGGATTGATTAATGTTCTATGATGTGTTTAGAGTTCATAAGGTTTCAATTAGAATTTTTTAAAACCCTAAGCTTGATTATTTGAAAATACCGAAAGCTATATGGTGTGTACCTTGGTGTATAATTTTTGTTTGAAGCATGTAATGTCATATTAATGCTTTAATGTATTGTTTATATGTTCTATGATTTATTTAGAATTTTTGGGAAACCATATGTTTAATTTTGAAGAATACCGTGAGCATATATATATTGAATGTTGATGTATGATTTTTATTTTAATCATACAATGGTATGTTAATACTTTAATATATTGTTTATGTATTGTATGATTTTGTAGGAATTTTGGAAATCAAATACTAAATTGAATCAAAAACCAAGAGCTATTGCTCAACAAGGTGATGATTTAATTTGGTTTTGATGAATGTTTTAATGTTATAATGTTTTATTATAATGTATAAACATAGTGTATAATTATTAGAATTTTTGAAATCAAATACCTAATTTAATCAAAACCGAGAGCACTATGTGCATAAGGTGATGATTTAATTGGTTTTGATGATTAAATGATGTTATATTAGTATACTATAGTATATAATCATAGTATATAATTGTTAGAATTTTGAAAACCAAATGCTAATTAAAATCGAAAGCCGAGAGCTTACAAGCTCATATGGTGACGATTTAAATTAGTTTGGTTGATATTATGATGTTACAATGTTATAATATAATGTTTAATCATGTTGTGATTTAATTAGAATTTTAGAAATTGTTTGTTAATTGTTGGGTAATTAAATCGAAATTACCGTGAGCATTATTGAATTATTGTGGAATGAATGTTTATGATGGACTATAGGTTATATTTATGATATATATTGATGTTGGGATGTCATACTATGTGTATATTAATTTTGGGAAATTTTGGATAATTATTCCATATTATATGGAATTACCAAATATATATATGTAAATATACTAATAAATGACAAAAATATCATATGGATTTTATAAATTATATTCTGGACCATAGTGTATAATAATACACTATATTAATTTAGAAAAATTTCAAAAGTCATTTAGTATTTTTAAATTAATTATCGAGATTTTGATAATTAAAAAGGATTTTAAAATCCTTTTAATTCAGCTTTATTAATAAAATATATGTCTAATTATATTCTGGACATATTTGGAATTTATAAAATTTATAAACATAGTTTACTATGTTTAAGACAAACGCTGGGTTATTAACATTTTAAAATCAAAACGCGCTTTTAATTATTAAGAGGATTATTTAAATGCTAAGTCATTTATAAGTTCTTTCGATTTACGGATAATCAAGAAATGGGACTTTACGATTTTAATCGATCGAATTTTCGATTTATAAATAAAATGGTAAGAAATTACTATTAGAAAGTCAAAATTGTCGACTTTGTCGACTGAGTCGACTTTGTCGACTTTTAAAGTCAAACGACGATTATACGCTCGATAAAAACGCCAATACACGAAGATGTACTAATTGAGTATAATACTCATTAGTAAGAAAAGATTTCACAAATGAAACTTATATCGAGAAACGCACTCATACGTTAAAACGTTTAGTTTTATGCGTTATACCAAAATAGTCGAACGATCTCTATGAACCAGAACAATTCAATTAAATAACGATTTGAAAGCATATCGAATTCATTTGAGGAATTCAGTTTACATCGATATAAAATATCGGGTTATCTTAGCTTTTGAAAGTCTCGAAGACTTGAGCGACGACTTAAAGCCTCGCCAGAAAGTGGACGCAAACGCCATGATCGGATTTCGACATACTGAACAAACCTAGGACTCGATTTACAACGAACCATAGTCCGGTGGGCTTTTATCTTCAAAATGTGGGCTCTTTTCTTACCTCACTAATGTGGACTTACTTTTCAAACAAGACGTGACTTTATCGCTCTTCCAAAATGAATTCTTTTACAATGCTATTTTGCAACCGCTGATAAATGTTTATTACATTACCGCCAAAATATTCTGCTTGTGTATGGATCCTATCTGCTTTTGCCGGGTAGGGTGTGGCGATGGTTGGAACTATATTATGACTGTGTTATGTCATTTGGGTCGCGCCAACCTTTTAAATGCTCGTCCCGTGGGATGATAAATGCCCGCTAGATGGCGTGAAGGTTGGAACTATTGCTATGTTAACATATGCCCGTGAGAGCGATGTGTTGTACGGGATTACGGCCGGTCACGGCGTCGTCAGACGGGAGGCCTCCTCTCGACGCTTAATTTTTAATATCATATGAATTGTTACTATGAGATACGGACCATACACACCAAGAAAATGCTCGCCGAGCTATGTTTACTTAACCGAATGATTTGGTAAGACAAGGCATTTTTAAACTAAAACCCTCGCGACTTACTCGATATGGCGGCAGAATTCAAATATTATCAAATGTTTTCGCATGAGTCCACCGAGTGCAATTTCTTGTACTTAGCCCCGCATGTTTGTTTTAAACGTGCAGTCGAGCTCGATGGTGATGATGAGTCCGGTGTCCTCGATCGCTTATTTAGATTTGTTTTCGCCAATACATATCATCATATATGTATTCACACACTTTCACCGCTAAACTCGAACTCTTTACATTATGCTTACTGTTTTAACTATTGAGGTCCATCGATAACTGTTTAATCTTTGGGTCCGATGGCCTAAACCTTTTCAATTATCGATATTATCTTACGCCATGTTATGCATGCTAGTTTATAACCAATGTGGACCCTTATCTTAGTCAATTGTCCTATAATACTCTTCCTAGATTAGTCACCCCAGTCCGCCATCCGGGAGGGGGCGCGACATATCGAAGTCGAGAGATACGCCTTAGCAGCCACGACGGGACGACCCGAGGCGAGGGAGAGGCAGAGCAGGTGGAGTTGTCGCAGGAGGACTTCCTCATCATGGCGGCGCAGCAGACGCGGCTCATTCGACCGAGCTCCACTAGGCCGCTTTTGCGGCTTGGGTTTGCGCGAACTCGCCGCTTCGTACGCTTTGAAATCCTCATCAAGGTCTCGCAGATTCGCCATGGATTGAACAACCGTTTTGGGAAGTCCGGAAAGGCGGGCATCCGCCCGTAAGACGACGATCCCAAGAAATCTCTTATCGCACGATCCTCGCGCGCAAGACACCCGTAATCGCTTGATGTCGTTTTCGCAAGCGGTGAACGCAAAGATAAGGATTTTGAATTGCACCAATAGACATTTCAAAGATGTCCGCTATTGTTGGATAAGGTGTTCTTGACCGGAGCGTATGGTCCAGCAGAGCGGCGATTGCGGTGGGCGGTGAAAGTCGTCGTGGCCCCGACCATGACGACGAGTCGAGGCCTTGATGTCTATGAAAGCTTTCTCCGTTAGGCGGTCTTCATTATCATCATAGGGACTCCGCCCTTATGCATAGGCGATATCGTGGAAGGAAAATAACCTTCCATTCTTCTTCTTCGCACGCTCCACCTCACGCCAAATTAGCGCGCCTACATTAACCGATCTCCCGTGAAGATGCACAAGCAGAGCACATCCGCTCTCGACATCAAGAGTCATGGGTAGTGGGCGTGATGCGCTCTTAATGAAATGGATCCACACATGGGCTTCAATTTTAACGCCGACGCCTTCACGGATCGACGCCCCTGCCGAGATACAGCCCATCAGGTTCCTTCTATCGCCGCAGCCTTTTGCGCCATCGAGATCATCACCGAGGGCTCTCTTAACATTGCCGAATACTCATCATCTACGGCGTTATCCAGATTATACACCTCATTGATTGTTTCAGGAGATAGGATTACCGGCTTACTCCTGACCACGGCTGATAATCCCTCCTTGTCCGCTAGAGGAGTGATATTAGCATAAAATTCTTTCACCAGGGGCGTAATCGGTGGCGGCGAATCTCCGTGAACTCGGCCCATCCATTTAGAGAAGTCAGCCCCACGAAGAACATAGGAGTTTCCTTATTCGCCTCAAACCCTTCTCCATCCACAATGCTCTTGATTTCGACATTTAAATCGCTCAAAACCACTGGCATTTTAACTTAGGAATGTTCAATAGATTGACCGCCTTAGATTTTGAGGGTTTATCTACCCTTGCTTTCGGGGCAGAGCACCTCGTGTTCGCCTCTTCGCAACCTTAGTTTTTCCTTCTCCTCCGCTAACCTTCCTTTTGACGAGGCGGTGCAAAGGTCCCCAAGATTTGGGGACGCTAAATAACCGTGATTTATCTGTGGGAGGCTCTTGGTGATAATTCTTTGTCCGATATGATGAGGGTGTGCTTGGATCATTATTTGAACCTTCACGACTTCCCGACTGCCTCTGAGATTGACCATGGTTGCAAGAAAATTTTCTAGAGAGAATTGATAGAGGTGAGATCGCTATGAGGATTTTGGAAAGACGTGGGTAGTAAGAGCAAAGCAAAGAAAGAAAGGACTAGCAAAGGAAGTTGGGTAGTTGTGGGATATAAGTGAAGAATATGGAACGCTTTTTAACCCAAATAGTGAAGAATTAATTCCATGCTTCGGACCACTATTCCTCTAAAATTTCCCTTTATCTACCGCCGCAAACTCTTTTGGAGCACATATTAGCACGATGCTCGTAATTTCTCTGCACCACCGCAATCCAAACTCCAAAGATATCAATTTACCAAAACAACCTAGTTCCTTTTAATCAAGTAATAGCAATTTATTTAAAACCCAAAACAAACAAGATAAAAGGAATAAACAAATATGTACAATCAGTCGCCAGCCTGATCGCCATGGCGACCCATGGTACCCGAGGTCGCGTCTTTCAAAGTGGTCGAGGTCTTCTCATGACCACCTCGCCCCACAAGAATGCTTGACTCACGCCCATCGACCGAACTCACGACCGACTTTCCTTCGAAGTGTTATAGCACCATGGGTGCTACATGAAGAATTGTAAAAGGCCCCACCATCTTGATTTTAGTTTCCCAAGGAATAACCTCAACTCGAGTTGAACAAGAACACCACGACCCGCAAGAACTCCCGCGCAAGATGTTGTTATCATGCCATCTTTAGTTATCTCTTTGTACAACTTAGCATTCTCATAGCAAACCAACGGAACTCATCCATCTCACTTAGCTGCAACAATGAGCTTCTCCAAAGAACTGGATGATCAAAGTTTAGTTTTTAATTGCCCAATAGGCTCGGTGCTCCAGCTCCAGTGGGAGATGACAGCTTTTCCATATACCAAGCGATAGGGTGACATCCCTAATGGTGTTTTGAAAGCTGCTCAGAAGCCCATATCGCATCATCCAACGCGTGGACCAATCCTTACGCCCTGATTCACCACCTTTCTAATATACCCTTTATCTCTCTCGCTGGAGAGCTCCGCTGACCATTCGTCTGCTGGATGGTATGTTGTGGCGATCTTATGGCTAACATTGTATTTCGCTAGTACGTAATCCCATCGCCTTGTTGACAAAGTGTGTGCCCTCGTCACTAATGATCGCACGTGAGTACCAAACTGTGTGAAATGTTCTTTGCAAGAACTTGATCACCACTTTTGCATCATTCGTGGTACTTGCTACGGCTTCCACCCATTTGGACACATAATCAACCGCCACCAATATGTAGAGGTTTCCGAACGAGGTGAAAAGGACCCATGAAGTCGAGGCCCCACACATCAAGAGTTCAATTTCCAAAATGAAATTCATTGGCATCTCATTCCGAGAGGATATGTTTCCAACTCGCTGACATCGATCACATCTTTGCACAAAAGCATGTGCATCCTTAAACAAGGTCGGCCAAAAATAACTCGATCAAGCACCTTAGTCGCCGTTCTTTGCCCATAAAATGACCACCATATGGAGTGGTACGGCACCCTTCCGTAATTGATTCCACTTTCATGCGGAACACAAATACTCATTAATCCATTAGCACGCTTATATAAGAAGGGCTCGTCCTGTAAGTAATGTTTGACTTGCAAAGAATCTTTTCTTTTGATGGATGAGAACTCGGGATGTAGCATTCCACATACCGAAAATTGACAAAATCTGCATACCATGGCGTACTACTATGATGCATGCTCATTAGTTGCTCATCCGGGAACATGTCCTGAATCTGGGCTTGAGTTGTATCTCCTTCAGATGCCGGTAATCGAGACAAATGGTCCGCTACTTGATTTTCTATTCCTTTCCTGTCTCTTATTTCCAGATCAAATTCTTGCGGGAGCAAGATCCACCGACTAATCGCGGCTTCAGATCTTCTTCGCGACAAGACACCGATAGTGCATGATCCGTGTAGATTATCACTTTTGCTCCTACGAGGTAGGCTCAACTTTCACGTGCAAATACCACGACAAGCGACTCCTTTTACGTCGTGGTATAATTTATCTGGGCTTCCACCAGGGTCTTACTTGCATAGTAGATCGAGTGGAATATCTTCTCCCTCCGCCCCAAGACGGCCCCTACAGCAAAATCACTTGCATCACACATCACCTCGAAAGGCGATGTCCAATTCGGCCCAACAATTACTGGGGCTGTTACAAGAGCTCGTTTCAAGACTTCGAATGCCTTAGAACACTCAGGAGTGAAGTCGAATCATGATTTTGCTCCAAAGAAGGCACATATGGGCTTAGCGATCTTTGAGAAATTCTTTATAAACATTCCAGTAGAAACTCAGATGTCCCAAGAAGCTTCGCACACCTTTTACGAGAGTGGGAGGTGGAAGTTTGTCTATCACTGATCTTTGCTTTGTCCACTTCGATCCCTTCTTCGATATGTGGTGACCCAAAACGATGCCCTCGCACCACGAAGTAGCACTTTTCGGTTTAATACCAAGTGGGTTGCTTCAACGCCCGTGACTTTCCCCAAATTACTTAGGCATATCCCATAGGTGTCTCCAAGACGAGAAGTCATCCATGAAGATTTCTATCGACGCCTCCACCATATCCGAGAATATGGCCATCATGCAACGCCGAATGTTGCGGGGGCATTACAGAGCCCAAATGGCATTCTTCTAAATGCGAAAGTGCCATAAGGACAAGTGAAGGTGGTTTTGTGTTGATCATTGGGCGCAATGGCAATTTGGTGATAACCAAAATAACCATCGGAAGCGTAAGAACTCCTTACCGGCTAGTTTATCCAAAGATCTCGATCCATGAATGGTAGAGGAAATGATCCTTCCCGGTTCTTTGTGTTTAGCTTTCAGTAGTCAACACGCACACGCCATCCCGCTATCACCAGCGCTGGGATCAATTCGCCGATCGCTTGAAACCACCGTGACTCGCCCTTTTAGGGACACATTGAATCGGGCTCACCCAAGAGCTATCCGAAATTAGATATATGATTACGCATCCATCCATTTGATAACTTCTTTCTTCGCACTCTTTATCATTTGGATTGAGACGTCACGATGCTCTATGGAAGTTTGTGGCAATCTTCCAAAGAATATTTTATGCATGCACGTGGATGGCCGATCCTCAGATATCGACAATCGACCATCCAATAGCTCGCTTGTACACAGCAAAGCTTCTTCCGGTCGGGCTTGAGAATAGCGAAATAATTCTTGGGAGGGTTTCCTCCTCGCCCGAGATATGCATATTTGAGATGGTTCGCAAAGTCTTAGGATTAACACTTGGAGGTTCGTCGATTGATGGTTTGGGTGCCCGATTACCCGATCAACGAGCCCAGCCGACCGGAGTTCGACCGCGCAAGTGAAATCGACATTTTCCTTCGGAGAGATCTTGACACAACTCCTCGCTTTTCTCCAACTCTACGAGTTCGGCATAGCTTCATCATTAACTCCGAATGCGAGGTGCGATCTCAGACAGGTCCATGACGACCGCTCCAGACTCGGATTACGAGCATTCCTCTACTTCATCCGGATACTTCATAGCATTGAAAACATTCAAGGTAACCTTCGATCATTCACCCTCATGGTGAGCTCGCCTTCCGAACATCAATTAGAGTTCTTCCAGCTGTTGCGTAAAAGGACGTCCCAAAATGATTGGTATCTCGTGATCCGCTTCATAATCCAAGATAATGAAGTCCGCAGAAAGATTAATGTGTCCACTTTACTAATACATCTCGATTTTTCCTCGGGATGAGCCATAGATCGGTCCACCAATTACAAGGTCACCGCTAGGGCCTCGCTTCTCCTATCCCGAGCTTTTAAATATTGAGAGCGGCATCAAATTTATGCTTGCTCCGAGATCACATAACCCACGACCGACGCCGCCCTCCAATTGAGCATGGAATTGTAAAGCCCTCGGATCTTTCAACTTGGAGGAGCTTGCTCTTTAGCATCGCACTACTACTTTCGGTCGGCCACAGCTTTGAACTCACCCAACCGCTCTTCTTGGTCGATGTCCTTCAAGAACTTCACGTAGTTCGGCATTTGTTCCAACGCCTACCAAAGGAATGTTGATATGTAATTGCTTCGTAACATCGAGGAATCTTCAAACCGGGTATCCCGCTTCTTCTTCAACCTTTTCGAAAATGAGGTGGTGGACGATACACCACTTCATCCGTAAGGATCGGTAAAGGATTTGTCTGCTGCAGCACCTCGCATCGCGAGGTCGCCCGGAGTTTCCGTGGTAGAGACCGGTGGTCACTTGTTGAGGACTCGCCTTTCTCTTCTCGGTTCTCAGCTACCGTTCCCGGATCTACTTTCCACTTCATAAAGTGATGCCTTGACCGTTCTTTATCTTTTCGTGGATTCTCCGTGTCACTGGCGATTTCAAGAGGTCGATTTCTCACCGTGGCTAATTGCCCGATCCGAACTTCTAAATTCCGTAGTAAGTGGATTGCCTCGATTTCTTGATCCGTCTCGCCATGTACTCCTTCATCAAGGTTTCAATAGTCTTGGGGTGTGGGGCGGCTTGTTGTCGCTTTGGTTGGAAATTTTGTGGATATGTGGTTTCTCAAAATTTCCACCATGCTTGATCCGGACCATGGCCTCCCATGAGAAATTAGGATGTTGTCGCCACCCGTGATTATGACGCTTGTGAATAAGGGTTGTTCCTCCGCCATTCGATTCCCCGATAATGATCGAGGGTGGGTTTGACGAGCAACTCTCGAAGGTATGCCCTCTCCACAATATACGCACGACACTCGCTTACTTGCATGGTGGGTGCGACCATCGGACTACTCGCTTGTTGAGCAACTGGATTGGCTACTTGTAAGCCTTTTAGCATATTGCTCATGGATGCCACTTGAGATTAAGCGCGATCAAAGCATCAACTTCCAACACCCGTGATGCACTTCTTCCCATGGAGCGAGAGTTTGACCATTGACAGTTGTTGTTCGCAATCCTCTCCAAGATCTCGTATGCTTCGTTGTATGACTTCGAGAGAATAGCTCCATTTGCAGAGGCATCAAGCACCAAGCGTGTAGATGCGTTCAATCCGTTGTAAAAAGTCTCCAGTTGAATGCAGTGTGGAATGCCATGATGCGGACATTTCCGTAGCATCTCCTTATAACGTTCCCAAGCTTCGCACACGGACTCATCTTCATTCTGTTGGAAAGACATGATGTCATTCCGAAATCTTGCATTCTTTGTGAGTGGAAAATACTTCATCAAAAACTTTTCGCCGAGCTCGTTCCACGAAGTGATAGAGTCTGATGGTATACCATTCAGCCATGCTTTTGCACGATCTCGTAGCGAAAAAGGAACGATCAAGTCTCGGCGCTTTACCAAAACACCCGCAACTGAATGAGTCGCCACCTCCGTGAACGACCGAAGGTGAAGATGAGATCCTTTGTGGCTTGCCCACCGAATCGCCCCACCGTTTGGAGCATCTCGAACATTACCGGCCACCGAATCGGTTCGCATCGCACTGGTCCGGTTATTCCGATTCAGCTCGTTGAATCGGGGTTAGCGTAGTCACGATACCCTTTCCCGGTCATCGGCGATGACAATGGCATTTCCTCCATTATTACCATTACCTCCTGTGCGCCATTTTGGCTTGCGCTTCTACGAACTCGTTGTTGGCGCCTTCCTCACGAAAGGTGTGTTCAACCTCTCGATCTAATCGGTGGGTCACTTGCGCTTTTGCCTTGCGCATAAACCACAATCCCAGAACCCCTGTTCACACGAAATGCAATAACCAGAGTGAGTCACGTATCTCAAAGAAACACAAAATTGCAATATCCACGTAATTTATAATTGGCACTCCCCGGCAACGGCGCCAAAAACTTGTTGTATGGTTTTAATGTGATGATGTGAATATACTATACGCAAGTGCACGTAATCAACAAGTAATACACGGAAGTATTCCGAGATCGAATCCACAGGGAATGCACTTTTAAATCACGTAGATTGTAATTTTGCAAAATAAGGGGAGATGTGCGAACTAGTACGAATTATAATAAAAACACCAGCGAACTGAAATTAAAGCGACTTTGACACAGCGAAGTGAACAATGACACAGACAACGAGGAGATTACTATTTTCAAGGTAGAGAAACTGACTTGATTTCTCGATTCCACCCATGCTCTATACTAATATTACTACAAAGATTGTCCTTTGCATTCATGCTATGACATGAACGCATTCGATTCTTAGTATTTTTCCAATCCAAGATTATATTCTATAGATTCATTCAATATATTCCTATACAGAACTATTCTTAGAATATCCTTAAAGATCCATTCATATTTGCCACACGAGGTAAACACATATTCCTATGCTATTCACACACATAATTATTTAAATCATGTTCTCGCCATTCTTTTGTATTCCACTCTATAAGAGCTTCCCGGCAATTACGTAATTAAGACCCCACTAATGGTGATCAATCATAAGCAAGATAAAATAAACCCAAAAGAACAATAGCAGTTTAACAAGACATGCGCAGTTAAGATTTCATAACAAAAGCATGGGTTTCCTCAAGAAATCAAGCGCTAAAGACTTAGCTCATAACGAGCAAGTATACAATGTTGGAACAAGTAACAGCCATAACAAATTAACAAGGTTTAAAGAACTGATAAAGAATTTAGTTGTCGGAATCGTGTGCTAGCTCTTGGATCGTCGTCTCTTCCGATGACTTCCTCTCCAAGAATTTGCACCTTCTTCCTTTTCTCCAGATGTTTCTTTTTCTCTCTATCCTCTGCAACTCCCCAATTGTCGATCCCCTCTCTCATTGTTGCCAACTCCCTTTTAATAACAACCTCAGCGCGAGGTGGAGATCAGGCACCGCCTGCCGCCTTCGCTCGATCCTTTCTCTTTTTCAGTTAGCTCTGACAGAGGCAGAACGCGTGTCTCTTTTCAGCTGCTGTAGCCGCCTGCCACGTGGCCGTGGTCCCGCTGATTTCTTCTTCGTTGTTAACCCAGACTTTCCATGCTACTTCGCTAGCTTCCCGTAAACACGGCCGTGATTTCGCTTTACCCGAGCTCGGCTCGCCATGTGCTTGACATTGCTAACGAGTCCGACCTTGCTTTATGAATGCGAGCTCATCCATACTTGCGAGCCGAACTTCCGTCATGAGCTCGACTTGCCACGAGCTCGCCCACTTTCAACCTTGCCGAGGAGTTCGAACACTTAGCTTCCGAGCTCGCGTGCCGCCACGAGCTCACAGATTCGCCACGAGCTCGCTGCATTTTGCTTACGAGCTCACGCACTCCAAGGAACTTAACCTTGCCTCGCCTGTTATTTCCCTCTTCCTGCTACATACTGCAAATTGATAAAATAAAGCATAAAACGCACAAAATACCTCTTATCCCCAACTGACTCAATCCTACACGCACCCACACGAAAACAAGACAAACACATGCAAGACAAGGACAAACAGGCGAGCAGAACATACAATAACCGAGGCTTTTATCATTAAAAAGGCCCTATAATAACTCTTTTACAAGAGTTATCAATCACTAAACCCACTATTAAAATTTGCTGCCATTATTTTAATATATTAGTGTAGTGACCGAGAGAGAGAGAGATATATAGGGTAGGATCCTTCACCTTCTCCTCATTCCTATCACTCAACACACCTTGCACACTCAAACACTCTCATTCCTCTCTCCCCATTGCTGCAACACAACCGAGAGCTCCATCCCCCATTTTGAAAATTTTTAGTGTTCTTCTCTTCTTCTTCCTTCACAAAGTTGATACCTTATACATTTCTCTTTGAATCCATATCACTCCAAAGGTAAGAACCGATCAAAGCTTCGATTTTACTCTTGTTTTTACAAAAAATTCGAAAGATGGTTCTTGATATATGTAGATGTTCTTGATGTTCTTGTTTGCAAGATATTATTTATGTATGTGTTCTTGATGACCTTTGTTTATAAAAATAAGATAATGCATGTTAGGATTGACCTATGTTATTGCATGTGTATTATTTGAAAGGATCTAGCCAAAGCATGTTAAGTTTGAAGCATAGATCTTGTTTAAAAATTGTTTCAAAAATATTATGAGGTTTTGCTTGATGTTCGAAATTTTAAAAATCATTTTATGGTTGGATTATTGATCTATGATATGAAGAGAGTTCATAGTAATTTATTTGGAATTTTTAGAAAATCCTATGCCTATTTTTCGAAAATACCGAAGCCTTTAAAAAATTATATCTTGGTGTATGATTTTTATTTTAGACATGCAATGGTATATTAATGATCTAGGACCTTGATTATGTGTTACAAGAATTTATTAGAATTTTTGAAAATCAATTACACACTTGATTCAAAAAAGCCGTGAGCTTCATGCTCAAATATGGTGATGATTCAAATGATTTTTGATGAATATTATGATGTTATATTGTTATACTATAGTATATAAGCATGGTGTAAAATTATTAGAATTTTTGGAATATAATATGAGTTAGTAAGGAAATTACTATTGAAAGTCAAAATTGTTGACTTTTAAAGTCAACGCATTTAAATACGCTCGATAAATACGCTAACACGCCAAAAGCGTACTTATTAGGTAAAGAAACCTCTTTAGTAAGAAAAGGTTTCAGAATTGAAATCCTTATATCGAGAAACGATAACACGCCGAACGCTTAAACCGAAGGTTAAAACAAAATAGTCGAACGATCTCGACGAATCGAGAACTGCTTAATTAAAATACGTAATTAAAAGCGTATTGAATTCGTTAAGGAATTCAGTTTATATCGATATAGAGTATCAAGTTTATTCTAGACTTTGAAAGTCTCGAACACGTGAACGACGTACTCAAACATCGCTTTACGTAAATGTGCGGACGCGACGCGACGGCCTAACGCCGACGAGAAATCAAGATTTAGACGAACAATAGTTCAGTGGGCTTTTCTTACCTCAATAAATGGGCTTCTTTTCTAAACAAAATGTGACTTCGCTATACTTTCCAAATGAATTTATTTACGATGCTTATTTCAACTGTTGAGAAAATGTTTACAAGATTACCTGCCAAAAATATTTATGTTTTGTGTATGTATCCTATCCATGAAATGTTATGAATGTTGTTAGGTCGCTCCCAACTTATGAATGAAATCGATATCGGATCCTATGCCGGGAAGGCTTATACCTGGCTAGGATTAACGTGTACACCTAAGGCGATCGTGTCCGTAAGGACAATTCACGGCCGGTCACGGTGTCGTAGAGGGAGGCCTCCTTCACGACGTTCGACTATGATGTTATGATGAAAGGATAAGGGATATGGATCATACATGCAAGAAAAATGCTTGGCCAAGCAATGTTTACGAACTGATGAAAATGTTTTAGTAAGCATAAGGTATTTCAAATAAAACCCTTATGTCTTACCATGATGTGGCAGTGTAATTCAAGAATGGTAAAAATGTTTTCGGCATGAGTCCACTGGGTGCATTCTTGTACTCAGCCCTGCATGTTTGTTTTTAAATGTGCAGGTTGAGCTGTGATGATGATGGTGAAGGGTGTTGAGGAGCCAAGACAGCCTTTTGACGTTTCATGTTAAGAAACCTTGAATACATATCGTCATATATGTATTCACACGCTTTCATTGCATTTATTTTGAACTATGATGTATGGTAATATGACTTGACGGTTGAAGTCCTTCGGATCATTCCATTCTTTTGGATCTGTTAGTCTAGCCCACCAGGCATACCCAGTTTTAATGTATGTTATGTTCCAAGTATGACAGTTACATGTGATATGTACCCTCATTATAACCTTTCGGGGACCGTTCATATTGTCCCATCGTCCAGCCCTCCCTAATCCGTCCTTGGGATTTGGGATAGTTTAGGCGGGCTGCGACAGTTTAGTTTAAATTTTGATTGATGGATATTAAGAGAATAAGGGTTTAACATGTCATAATTAAATAATACCAATTAAAATGAAGAACTAATAGTTGGTTTAGTTTTATGTTATGCTAATGAAATTGAAATGATAAATTATAATTATTTTATGTACATTAGTATTGACAGTCCAACAATATATTTCAATTTTTCTAAAAATAAATAACATTAGAAATACTTCATCAATCCTCTCCAAATGTCTTTCATATTAATAATGAAAAAAAAAAAGAGAAATAAAAATATAAATTGGTATATATTAATCACTTTCTCTTGCTTATAGTAAAATACAATTTTTTTAGTTGAGTATAATAATTTAATAAGGTTTAATCCTTCTTATATATTTTGTCGTTATCTTCAGAAAAAGATTGATCACCGTCTTCAAGACTTCGACTAACGACAATTGCAAATAAAACACCATTTGCATTAATTTGGTATGAAGCAAAAATTTTCACATTTCCCTATTTTTTCAATATATTATAAGATATTAGATCGTAACTGAGAGAATTTAAGAACCACATATAATATTTCGAGTGTTTTCCTGGAATCTTCTATCACATTTTTACTGTCCCACTTTGTTTCTAATTATGAATTTGTTTTCATTTTTAATCAATTTCATTCATCAATTTGAATTTGTTTTTCATTTTTAATTATTTTCATTCATCAATTTTGATCAATTGTGTTTTGGTTTATCTTGAAATTGTAAATTTCGGTTCATTAATCTAATTTGGATTATTTAATTATTTATTTTGAAATCTTGAAATTTATATGCAATTAACAGGTTGATCAATCGATAATTAAATCATATAATTCTTTAGAATTTCAGTTTTTAGTAACAAATATTCCCTCTATCCCGTCGAACATGGCTCACTTGTTTTGGGCAAAGTTATTAAGAAAATGGTTTAAAGTGGTTAATGGATATTATATATATATATATATATATATATATATAATATCCATAATGGTTTAATCATTTTCATTCATCAATTTGAATTTGTTTTTCACTTTTAATTATTTTCATTCATCAATTTCGATCAATTGTGTTTTGGTTTATTTTTAAATTATAAATTCGGGTTCATTAATCAAATTTGGATTATTTAATTATTTATTTTGTAATCTTGAAATTTATACGCAATTAACAGGGTTGATCAATCCATAATTAAAGCATATAATTCTTTAGAATTTTAGTTTTTAGTAACAAATATTCCCTCTATCCCGTCGAACGTGGCTCACTTGTTTTGGGCAATGTTATTAAGAAAATGGTATAAAGTTGTTAATGATTGTGATTACTAATGTGTACGTCGTCGTTTTTCAGCTCTGCCAGAGCAATTCTGGTCATTCAGGTCTGGATAGACAGATCTAGATTGCAACCTATCTCTTAGGTCTGTTATGATGACATGACACTTTTGTGTCGTTATGTGGTTGTACATATCGGTATTTCATATGTGCAGATAACTAATTAAGCATAGTTGATATTTATTTCATATCAGCATTGATTTATTCCTCTAAAAAAGATACTGACTTATTTTTTTTATCCTGAGTAAGTTAAGGTTTCTATTATACTTATCGAACTCTCGTATTAAAGATATCGAACATCCATCAATTAATTAAAGATTCTGACTACTTAAATTAATTAACAACTTAATTCCCTAAGTCGTTCCACTTAACTTTATTGTCGTATCGGAACTTAACCCACCAACATTCAGTTTTAAATTATTTTTCAAAATTCTTAAATATAGTTTTGTTCAAATGTTGATTGATGGATATTAAAGAACAAGGTATTAACATGTCATAAACAATTAATACCAATTAAAATAAAGAATTAATAGTTGGTTTAGTTTTATGTTATGCTAATGAAAGTGACATGATAAATTCTAATTCTTTTATGTCTATTTATTAGTATTGACTGTCCAACATTATATTTCAATTTCTAACAATAAATAACATTAGAAATACTTCACCAATCCTCTCCAAATGTCTTTCATATTAAGAATTAAAAAAAAGAAATAAAAATATTTTATTAATCACTTTTTATTGGTTATAGTAAAATACAATTTTTTTAGTTGAGTATAATTATTCAATAAGGTGCAATCCTTCTTATATATTTGTCGTTATCTTCAGAAAACAATTGATTACCTTCTTCGAGACGTCGACTAATGACAATTGCAAATCAAACACCATTTGCATTAATTTGGTATCAAGAAAATAATTTTCACATTTCTCTATTTTTTTCAATATATTATAAGATATTAGATCGTAACTGGGAGAATTTAAGAACCACATATAATATTTCGAGAGTTTTCTTGGGATCTTCTATCACATTTTTACTGTCCCACTTTGTTTCTCATTATGAATTTGTTTTTCATTTTTAATCATTTTCATTCATAATTTGAATTTGTTTTTTATTTTTAATTATTTTCATTCATCAATTTCGATCAATTGTGTTTTGGTTTATTTTGAAATTATAAATTAGGGTTCATTAATCTAATTTGGATTATTTATTTATTTATTTTGAAATCTTGAAATTTATATGTAATTAATAGGGTTGATAAATCCATAATTAAAGCATATAATTCTTTAGATTTCAGTTTTAGTGACAAATTGATAGGATACGGCCCAACTACTGCGCCCAAGATCGTGCCCAATACAATTAAACCGACATCAAGCTCGGCTACCGACAAGTTCGCCTATAAAGAATCTCAAGCCGATGGGAACGCAGAAAGCTCACCATATCTAAAAGAATCCTAATTCAAGAGGATAGGATCTCGAATCCTAGTTAGAGAAGACTTGGATTCGAGATCAGGTCAATACATTGTGTATAAATAGAGGCTAGATTAGGCGACATAGATCATTCACCTCTTTGTAATCACTTCTTATACTTTCAATACACATACTCTCTCTCGCCTGTGGACGAGATCTTATTCACGATCGAACCACGTAAATCCTTGGTGTTCTTCTCGCATTTATTTCCTTACGAATTTAAGATCGATCATCGGCGCGCCGTCTGGAAACGAAATTTTGTGTTTTCGATCAACCACCGTTTGTGGAAATAATCATGACTGTGTACACCGAAGCCATGCATCCGGGACCGTCGCGGCAACAACAACGCCGACGGCGAAGGGAACGCCTGGCTCAACTCGGGAAGAGCCCAATCGAGAAGAAACCCCGAGGGCATATCCAAAGTCTCGACGAGCGGACACCCGCCTGCAGGGAGGCAAAGTTACCATAGCAAGCAATCGTAGCAATAATCCGGGGAACCTCCGGCTCATAGTAAACCTCGACGACGTCGTCGAGGTTTCTCGAGAAAAATAAGGAGAGCTTTCTCCAGTTCCTCAGCGAAGCACAGGGTCGGCCACGTCCTGAAGAACAGAACATCGAAGCCTCATCTAGATACGAGGCATCACAACGAGAGGTCGGGGCCCAAACCGACCGCGCAAGGAACCAGCAACGCGGGAGAGGACGTCGTGATCGCCGCGAAGCCAGCCCCGATCGCCAGAATAAATCCATCCAGCGAACTCCGCCCCGATCTCCAGGGGACGAGCAGCGCAGGAAAAGGCATCAGGGCCGCCGCGAGGCCGGTCCGAGTCACCTAAATGAGTTCGATCGTCGAACTCCGTCCCAGTCTCCAGAGGACGGCTTCGATGGATACGGGAAGATAGCCACCCCGTTCTCAAATAGAATACTAACACTTTCTATAGGATAAATACCGGGTACCAAGCATCGCCCCCTATGACGGGCTGAGGGATCCACAGAACTTCCTCTCGCAGTTCCAATACAACATGATCAACCAAAAGCTCAGCTCGGTTCACATGTGTAAACTCTTCCCGGAGTTACTCGTCGACAACGCCCGCAGGTGGTTCGACAGTCTACCTACGGGAAGCATCGGCTCCTATCGCGACCTGATGGCTGCCTTCCACCGAAGGTTCTTCCAAAAGGCGGAATCAAAAACGTCATCGGCACACCTCCTCACCATAAGGCAAAGCCGTAATGAGTCCATCAGCGACTTCATGACAAGGTTTAACAAGGAGTGCCTGAAGGTCGAAGACGTGAACGACCTGTTAGTCATCTCGGCCTTCCAAAACGGCATCTTCGCGGGGCCTTATATCGAGATCGCTGGCACGAACCTCGATCGCAATGTAGTGGCGCGATAGCCAATCGGTTCGCCAAAGCGGACGAGGCCGACAAGAGAAAGCGCGCATAAAGCCGGACCCTCGAAAAAGGAAGAAGAGACGAAGGAAGGAAGATCGGAACGAGGCGCGGCGCCTTGGATGATTACATCGCCCAATAAAATCGAGCTCGGTCCACGCGACGCCTCGGGCGACCTCAATACACCCCGCTTGGCCGCGGGCGTAAATCTCACGACTCCATATGAACACGCTCGAGAAGCCTCGACCGATGGCGGGAGGAAGAGGTGCCGACCACCGATAATCACCGCTCATTCCATGATGATTACGGCACGACATCGAAGAGTGCAACGAGCTCATGGGTGAAATTGAGATGCTAGTTCGGGACGGATCCTCAAGAAATACCGAGGGCGAGTCGTCAAGCCGACCAAAGTCAAAAGAAGAAAAAAGGAGGAAGAGGAAATTGTGCCCCACAAAAACAAAGCGCGAAGACCGACGGAAGGAGATGACGAGCCTCAATATGACGGGTGGTTCCACAATTACGGGCTCCCCGTGGAGTCACGAAGTCCTCCACAAGGCCGATGCTCAAGTCCTAGAACCAGTGAACCCACCAATAAGAGGTTCGAAGGACGAGGCGATCACCTTCTCCGAAGACGACCCGTTCAGCGACAAGTACCCACCGGGATGCATTGGTGATCCGGGTAGTGGTCGCAAACAAGTTGGTGAAGCGTTTACATTGACAACAAGGCGTCGGTGAGCATCCTTTTAAGGAATGCTTTGACAAGCTAGGAGTGGAAGGCGACGCCTCGACAAGCCCCGCTGCCACTCCAAGCTTCGTCCGGGAAGAGCAGCGCCTGAAGGAATAATCGAGCTACCCGTCACGGTGGGAAAGCACCGACGACCTCGACCAAGGTGGTGCGGTTCTTCGAAGTGAAGGCCAACTCGCCGTATAACATCATACTAGGCGAGATTGGTGAACACTGTAAGGCGGTATGCTCAGCGTACCACCGACGATAAAAATACCCACCACGAGGGAGCAGCCGTGATCCGAGGCGATCGTAAGCAAGCGAGTGTATGCAAGTTGCCTTACGAGGTGCCGGGACCTCGGTCCAACACCCACAAGCATAGCAATTAAAGAAACCCAAGAGTTGAGTCAGGAAGTACATCGCCACTCACGACAATCGGTGGAAGAGGTCGCATTGTACAAAGATGAGCCATTGAAGGTCGTCGGGTTGGTTTCACCACGACACCGAAGTGAAGGATCGATCATCCAACTCTAAGGGAATTCCGAGACGTGTTTGCTTGGTCTCCCTCGACATGACCGAGTCTCGCCGAGTATCATCACTCACCGCTCAATATCGACCCGAACACAAAGCCGGTTCGGTGATAAAGAATCTTCGCAATTAACGGAACCAAGTCATTCATGACGAGGTGAACCAACTATTAAAAGCACGCATCTTGCTCGAGGTCAAATATCCGACCGGATAGCCAACCGGTGATGGTGAAGAAAGGAGGAGGGATGGCGAATGTGTATTGACTACACCGACCTCAACAAGCATTGCCCAAAGGATTGCTATCCCTTCCCAACATTGACAAGAAGGTCGACGCGTTGGTCGGGTCACGAAGTCTTGAGTTTCTTGGACTTATACAAAGGGTATCACCAAGTCCTGATGGACGACGAAGACGCGGCCAAGACAGCCTTCATTACCGACTTCGGGGTCTTCGCATATAAAAAGATGCCATTCGGCCTTAAAAATGCAGGGGCTACCTATCAAAGGATGGTGGACAAAATATTTCAGCCCTACATAGGTCGGAATGTGGAGGTATCGTGAGCGACATCGTCGTCAAAAGCAAGGAAGAAGTCGCATGTGTGGTCGACCTCCGGATCGTCCTCGGCCTTCTTCGGAAGATCAACCTAAAGCTGAATCCCCAGAAATGCACGTTTGCAGTCCGGTCTGGAAAGTTCTTAGGGTGTTGGGTTTCACAAGAAGGGCTAAAAGCAAACCCGACCAAGGTCCAAACCATTTTGGAAATGAAGATGCGAAGACCATCCATAGCGTACACAAGTTGACGGGTTGCATAGCCGCACTAAGCCGCTTTCTTTCAAAAGCCGGATAGCGCTACCCTTCTTCAAGATACTCAAAAAGCCCCAAATTCTCATGGGATGAGGTGCAGTCCGCGATCGAAGACCTCAAGAGCTACCTCGCCAAGCTCCCCACTCTATCCGTCCAAAAGAGGAGAGGTCCTTTTCCTCTACCGCCGCCTCGGACGAATCCATAAGTGCGATCTGATGCGAGAAGAAGGACGTCGACTCCGGTTTATTTCATCGGCCGAGCACTAAAGGCCGGAAGCGAGGTATCACCGGAGAAGCTTGCCTTAGCATTGGTAAATGCCGCGAGGAGGCTACGTCCGTGCTTCCATGCACATCGCATACAAGTCCTCACCGATTACCACTTGGCAAGTATTGACGGCCGAGCTGTCGGGGAGAATCGCGAAATGGGCAATCGAACCGGGCGAGCACGATATATCATACGCCCGCCAGCCATCAAAGGTCAAGCCCAGCGGATTTCCTTGCCGAGTCTAACCGTCGAAAAACCGAAGCCCACCGTGTCCAGGCGATGCGAAGCCGAACCCATGGTTGAAACACCGAGGGAGTCTTGGCAACTCGTCACGCTGGGGCCTCGGAAACAAAGGTAGCGGAGCGGTATCTTACTCCCAGGCCCGGACGGCCAAGAGATCGCTTATTCACTTGGTTCACATTCAAAATACGAACAACGAAGTGGAGTATGAGGCATCGATCGCGGGACTTCGCCTCGCTCAAGGTCTCGAGATACGAGCCGTGCAAGTTCCTGGCGACTCTCAAGTCGTCGTAAGCCAAATGTTGGGAAAATACGAGGCAAAAAGCGGCTGAATGAAGAAGTATCTTGAAAAGCAAAAGCACGCAACGGACTTTCTCACACTTCCAGATAGTTCGCATCCCAAGGAGCAAAATAGCCGGTGACATCTTAATAAATTGGCCTCGTCATCAACGAGCCCGCCGAAGAGAAGAAGTCCAAAGCGGGAGCATAAGCGATGCGGAAGGCGGAGCCGAGGTCAACATAGTCTCGGATGAAGAACCCGATTGGATGACTCCCATTCGAGAGTACCGGAGAAGGCGAATCGCCCTACGACAATTTGGAGGCTAGGAGGATCTGAACAAATCTGCGATATACAATTGAGCGAGGAGTCCTATCTAAAGTCATATCTCCAACCTCTCTTAAGGTGCTTGGGTCCGAACCGAGCCAATTACGTTCTACGAGAAATACACGAAGGTTCGTGCGGAAGCCACATCGGACCCCGAGCCTTGTCAAAGAAAGTCATGCGATGGGGATACTATCACAACAATGTTCCAAGACTCAATGGACCTCGTAAAAAGTGTCCGAAGTGTCAAATCCATGGGAACGTACCAAGGCTACCCCAGACCGACCTCACCTCCGTACAGAGCCCTTGGCCGTTTATGCAATGGGGGATTGACATTGTGGGCCCCTTTTGTAAAGCACCAGGACAGCTCCAATTTTTAATTGTTGCGATCGACTACTTCACGAAGTGGGTAGAAGCTGAGCCCTTGGCGAAAATCACAAGCAAGAACGCCCTCAACTTCGTATGGAAGAACATAGTGTGTCGCTTCGGCATCCCCCATATCCTCCTTTCGGATAACGGAACACAATTCACGGATAAGGCATTCAAAGATTGGTGTCAAGAGCTTCGGATCCAACAAAAGTTCACGTCGGTGGCCCATCCTCAAGCAAATGGTCAGACCGAAGTTACCAACGGGACCATCGTAGTGGTCTAAAACTTCGTCTCGACCGAGCTAAAGGCCTCTGGGTGGAAAATTTACCGCAGGTCCTATGGTCGTACCGAACAACGCCTCGGACCTCGAACGGAGAAACACCATACAGTTTGGTGTATGGAACCGAAGCAGTGATCCCTGCAGAGATCGGAGTACCGAGTCCTCGTACCATTGACTTCTCACCAAGCAAATGGGAAAATCTACGAGCTGATCTAGACCTACTCGAGAGAAAAGAGACCTCGCCACATCAGGAAGCTCGGTACAAGCAACAAGTAGCTCGGTATTACAACCGGTAGCGTTAAAACCGACAATTCCAAGTGGGCGACCTCGTACTCCGACATAATGAAGTCGACAAAGGCTGGCACTCGGCAAGCTGGAAGCCACATGGGAAGGACCTTAAGGGTCGACGAAGTCCTCGGCAAAGGGCCTATAAGCTCGCTCAATTGTCAGTGAGCAATTACCCAACGATGGCACATCATCCATCGAAGAAATATTATGCATAAGTGTCAAGGGTCGGGTCTTGTTCGGTCATATTTTTAAGGTCTGTTTAGAGTCATCTTATTTGGTGGTCGCGTCATCTTTTATCAATAAAATCTTTATTTTACAAGTTCTACTTGTCACTAATGCATAATTAATCTTCACATTATTTACCCTCTACGGAGGACAAATTCCCTCGGCGGAGGTCGATTACATTCGTTTATACGAATGAAAATCTAAGCGCGCATGCTACATACGAGATCGACTACCTTCGTTTTATTTGAGCGTTCTCTCTATGTGAGGCGAAGGGACCACCCTCCCGGCGACCTCGGCAAAAGCAGAACCATTCCTACATACGAGATCGAGACTACCTTCGTTTATTTGAGCGTTCTCTCTATGTAGACGAAGGGGACCACCCTCCCGATGACCTCGGCAAAAGCAGAACCATTCCTACATACGAGATCGACTACCTTCGTTTTATTTGAGCGTTCTCTCTATGTGACGAAGGGACCACCCTCCCGATGACCTCTAAAAAGCAGTGAACCATTCCTACATACGAGATCGGACTACCTTCGTTTAGTTCAAGCGTTCTCTATGTAGACGAAGGGGACCACCCTCCCGATGACCTCGGCAAAAACAGGAACCATTCCTACATACGAGATCGGACTACCTTCGTTTATTTGAGCGTTCTCTCTATGTGAGCGAAGGGACCACCCTCCCGATGACCTCGGCAAAAACAGAACCATTCCTACATACGAGATCGACTACCTTCGTTTTAGTTGAGCGTTCTCTCTATGTAGGCGAAGGGGACCACCCTCCCGACGACCTCGGCAAAAAGAAAAAAGGAACCCTACCCGCATTGCGAAAACAATTTCTTTCAAAGCAGAATTCTCTACGAGGACGAACTACACAAAGTCAACAAGACACCATTCTTATTAAATAAAAGATGTACAGGTTACATTTTACATTTTACGAGGACGGAGGCGGATCGGGAAAAGTCGAGCCAATCCCTAGAAAAATCGGAATTGAAGCTCATCTATGCTAATCCTACATCTACCTCGTCCTCGGTCTATATTACGGGCCCGGCGAGCGACCTCGGTCACTGACGACGCAGCTCTGCGAGCTCGGCCTCGGCCACTTGATGGCGCCGGTCTCGATGCATGGAGGGTCCACGGCGTTCGAGGGCAATAGCACGCCTCTCTTGTCGCGCCACTCCGGATCGTCATAATGTGGTTCATTTATTCTAGGCGAAGCTCCGGCGAAGAAGAGGCCTCGCATCCCGTCAAGTATGTCGTCATTGTGGTTGTCGGCGATAACAGTTTTGTATATGCTCCGAGCCTTTTAATTGACGTCTTGCTCCGTGAATTGCCGGGAGGTCCGGCCATATTCGCGCTATACCTCGAACAGCGGGCGCACTCGACAACCTTAGCTTCTACTTCCGGGATCGTCATCCCACCATTTCGTGGATAACCTCCTCGTACTCGGCATGCTCCTCGGCTATCACCTGGCCTTCTCCTGGCGACCTCGAACGCCTCCTCCAATTCAAAAGCGAGCACGGGCTCGTCACGGCTCTCTGGCGGCTCTATGTGACATCGAGACTCGCGCATGCGTGGCCGGCTGCCTTTATATGGAGGAGTTCGACCTCTTTCAACTCAAGAGCTCATGACGGTCTTTGATTCGGTTCAACGAGGAGAAGCATCAAACATTTCGTGAGACAATGAATAAAAAAAAGAGATAAGTTTCTTGACATAAACTTGTAATTTTATTAACATGCCCTTAGCGAAAAAATTGTTGTACATTTACATTCAAAAAAAAAAAAAAAAAAAGATGCGAGGATCAGCGGCCCTCAGGAAGCTTGACCATGTCCACGTTCGCCGCCTCAAAACTGGATAGCCTCGGCCTCGGCCTCTTGGGAACAACCGAGTCTCGATGCCCTTGAAGCATCGGCCGTCTCACGACCCTTTGCATGATCAGCCAATAAAGCCTCGGTCGGGGATCCCGATCCACGGGGAAAGCGCGCATGACTCGCGGACAAAAGAGCGGAGGAGAGCAAGGCTCTGCAGCACGGGAAGCTCCTTCGGGCAGCGGACGAGCACATCAAAGTAGGCCGTCTCGGGGCGGCATCCTCGGTCTCCTCGTACCCATACTTGGCTTTGTCGGATCTGGGTAGTCTCGGCGACCTCTTGATTGCGTCAGGAGACGGCGCTTGTTAGCACATCGGCGCGTCGAGACCATCCCAGAAGCCCGCCGACGAAAGCGACCTCTCCGCTGGGGCGCGGCGTTCTCCGAGCTCGCCATGTCCGCCTCCCGACGGCGAACTGTTCCACTCGGCCTTCATCGAGGCAACCTCGGCCCTCGCCGCCTCGGCCTGCCGCCTCCTAAACCTTGTTGCCTCCGCCGACTGGCCACGGCCTTGTTGCCTCAATGGCCGTCGCGTCCGCCGTATACATTTGGCGAGGTCCGGATCTTAGCCTCGGCCTCGGACATTTCTTGAGCAAGGAGGTATTCACTCTCCACCTCCCGAGCATACTGGCCACCCCCCGTCAGCTGCGACACGGCGCCCTTCAAGTAATCCGATATAAGATCGGATACTCTTGACACCTCGCCGCCACGTCCGCGACTCCTATACAAAATATACATCGGTCGAGAAGAACACAATTTGGTTACTCTGCACAAAGTATAAGGACAGTACAAACCTCGGAAAGAGGCAGCGGCTTGGGCCGACGATCTCGCACTCACCTCGGCGGAAGAGCCGGGACTCGGGGACTTCATCCTTCCGCCTCTTCAAGCGCTTGACTGCGGCGAAGGGATCTCGAAGCCCCATAGTCATTTCGGGCATGTCCTCGAAATCCTTAAAGGTGGAGACAGCGGCTCGCCACGAAATCGGTTCGACCCACGGAGATCGGCTCCTTCCTTTTCTTCTTCCTTTCCTTCAGCGAGTTCACTACAAGGAAACACATGGGTCGGCATCAATACGTAACTCATGAAATAAAGAAAGAAAGAGATAAGAAGAAGAGGCCTCACCTTCACCGACTCCAGTGGAGGTAGGATCATAAGTGAGCCCGCCTCAAGCTCGGCCTCGAGAAGACCTCGTCAACAAGGCCAATTTTGTCGGCGCCTCCTCCAAGTCACGAAGCCCTTGTCGACATACACATGGCGATCTTATCGGATCGCCATGGAACTCCATATGTCCTCAAACCGGCGGAAGAAGAACTTACGCGGTTGAGATCTTTGATTTAATCTTGGCTTTGAATTTCCTACGGGGTGATAGATAATACCACCCCGAGCCGCCTTCGATTGCAAAAAGCGAAGGACGAGCCCCAGGTAAGAGGAAAATTATGCCTATAGGCATAGACACCTAGGGCGATCATATGCCGGAATGAGTTCGGCGAGAGTTGGGCAAGAGAAAGGCCGAACATCTCTTGGAACTCAACATATGCAGGGAGGGTAAGGAAGGCGAAGACCAGCCTTGAGGCGTCCTCGTGACACGGCAATAAAACCATCAGGAGGGGCACAAGCCCTATCCTCCAGGACGGGGCAACTAGCTCAATACTAGAGGAATACTATATTGAAAACATATATCCCTAATGTCGAAATACTGGGATTGAAGAAAAGAAGACACTTTGCCGCAATCCCCCGAGGAAACGCAGACTACACTCGCAAGAGGCATATGGACACGGGTAAAACAGTGAGATACTAAATCGACGGGGAAAGCAGACACGATTTGGCCTCGGGCGACTCGTTAGGAGAAGAGGTAGCCATTACTTACTTTTGTTTATCGATGAACTAGGCAGAAGCTTCAAATCGTCAATGGCGCGGAATAAAGTGTTTCTCGCAGAAGACAGAGGGTTTTTGAAAATCAGAGAAATGAAGAAGGCAAGTGATAAGAGATATTGCGTATCAAGGAAGACATTCCCCTAATATGCACTTTATCGGGAATCCAACCGTTGCCAATTTAATGCGCATTAAATCGTATCCGCGTCGATGCTCGACAGCGGCGGAAAATCCCGTCTTCGGCCTCGGCCTAACACCTCGTCAGGTGAAGCCAGTGAGAAGACCTTGGCCTAACGTCTCGTCAGGTGAAGCCAGTAAGAAGACCTCGGCCTAACGCCTCGTCATGTGAAGCCAGTCAGAAGACCTCGGCCTAACAGGTGAAGCCAGGATGAAGACCTCGGCCTAACACCTCGTCAGGTGAAGCCAGTGAGAAGACCTTGGCCTAACGCCTCGTCAGGTGAAGCCAGTAAGAAGACCTCGGCCTAGCGCCTCGTCAGGTGAAGCCAGTAAGAAGACCTCGGCCTAACACCTCGTCAGGTGAAGCGGTGAAGACCTCGCCTAACGCCTCGTCGGGTGAAGCCCGATGAAGACCTCGCCTAGCGCCTCGTCGGGTGAAGCCAGGAAGAAGACCTCGGCCTAACGCCTTGTCATGTGAAGCCAGTCAGAAGACCTCGGCCTAACAGGTGAAGCCAGTCAGAAAACCTCGGCCTAACGCCTCGTCAAATAAAGCCCGTCAGAAGACCTTGGCTGAACGCCCCCTTAGGTGAAGCCAGCCAGAAGACCTCGGCAGACACATCTGCGCGCACAACATTCGATATACGACGTCAAAAGCATTGACACACAAAGTCGGACATTGAAAAGAAGGTGTAAGATCGTCCAAACCCGCCGTCACAACAACCCCAATCCGGCATGGCCTCGTTTCTGCGTCTTTTTGGGGGGGGTTGTGATAGGATACGGCCCAACTACCAGGCCCAAGCATCAGGCCCAATACAATTAAACCTGACATCAAGCTCGGACTGGACAAGTTCGGCCTATAAAGAATCCTGAAGCCAGTGGGAGCAGAAGCTCGGCCATATCTAAAGAATCCTAATTCGAAGGGATAGGATCTCGAATCCTAGTTAGAAGACTTGGATTCGAGATCTGAGGTCAATACATTGTGTATAAATAGAGGCTAGATTAGACGACATAGATCATTCACTCTCTTTGTAATCACTTCTTATACTTTCAATACACATACTCTCTCTCTTGCCCCGTGGACGTAGATCTTATTCACAGATCGAACCACGTAAATCCTTGGTGTTCTTCTCGCATTTATTTCCCTTACGAATTTAAGATCGATCACAAATATTCCCTCCATCCCGTCGAATATGGCTCACTTGTGTAGGGCAAAGTGATTATGAAAATGATATAAAGTGCTTAATGGATAATATATATTATCCATTTCTTTATAATCAATTTCTTTGAGTCATGATTGTATTTGAAGGATTCTCCCTCACGAGGAATGATGGAAAGCAATACTGAGATCCATACTAGTTCCAAAAGAAAAGGCTTGTTGCAAAACCTAGAGTTGTACAAGGTCGGTCATCCATTCTCTTACGAAAATAATGTCTATTTTGTGTTTTACCAGTAAAACTAATTGCATTTGTTTATTTAATTTCCGAAGTATATAATGGATACAAGTGTGAATCCACGTGAACAAGAGTGTCTGAAGGAGCTTAGAGCTATCACATCCACCCACCCGCTGTAATATAATGGCTTCATCTAAACTCACTACTTGGCATTGTTTCTTATCATATTTTTGTAAACTAATTAATCTCATCATCTTCTTCTTTCTTCTAAAGGGCTTTTATGGGTACAGCACCTGATGCCGGATAGTTTATAGCATTGCTTCTAAAGGCAATCAACGCAAAAAATACAATTGAAGTTGGAGTATTTACCGGATATTCCCTTCTCCAAACTGCCCTTACAATTCCAGATGATGGAAAGGTTACACTATTTTGCATCATTTTAATTTCTTGCTGCATTATGTAACAAACATTTTACCAGCTAAAAATATGGGTGTAGATCACAGCCATAGACATGAACCGAACCTCATACGAGATGGGATTACATATCATCGAGAAGGCAGGGGTGAAGCACAAGATCAATTTTATTGAATCTGAGGCTCTTATGGCTCTTGATCAATTACTCAATAATGTAAGAGAATAAGAAATACTAACCAAAATTCTGAGAAAACCACGTTGCTGTGTAATCTGGTATATGATATTTATTCATTGTTTTTGGGTGTAGCCTAAGAATAACGATTCATTCGACTTCGCCTTCGTCGATGCTTGTAAAGACAACTATGTGAATTACCATGAGAGAGTGTTGGAGCTTCTGAAACCTGGAGGTATAGTTGTTTATGATAATACCCTTTGGGGAGGGACGGTTGCAAATGTCTGAGGGTTCGACTCCAGAGACAAAGCTGGCTTCAAGGAATGCTTTAGTGGATTTCAACAAACACATTGCAGCTGACACAAGGGTGCAAATTTCTCAAGTTCCCCTTGGTGATGGAATCACTATTTGTCGTCGCCTTTGATTCATCAGTTGTAGTTTATATTGTTGTTGTGATTTGATATTTATCCTTCGTTAATCATCGATTGATTGATGTTGTGAATTGCCAATATTCATCCTTACTTATTCAATGTACGCTTGGTATCAGATGTACTTGATGATTTGCTAAGCCCAACCTCTTATCAAACTCTTTTGAACTTGCTATGTAGGGATGTCAATACGGGTCGAAACCCACGGGCTGGCCCGAATAATCCAATAAAATTAATGGGTTGGTATAAAATCATGCTTAGAATATAAAATCGGGCTATTCGGGCCAGCCCATTCGGGTTGACGGGTTAATCGGGCTGGCCCGATCGGGTCGTGGAGTCGATCCGTGGGGCGATAAAAAAAAAGTCAACTCATTTTTTTCCCTTTATCTAATAGTTAGAAATTCAAAATTCTTGATTTCAAAATTTACTTTTCATGTTTAATTATCTTAACTTTTGTAGCTATTATAGATTGATTGTTTATTTAGTTATTTATAGTGAATTAATTTTTTTTTCAAATTATAAATTTTAATTGGTATTATAGTGAATTAACTTATAAAATATTTATTAAATATTGAATTAGCTATTATGGAATATGAATATTCAGATATATTAAAAAATAATTTAATTGTGAGCATTATTTTTTATTTTGATATTGTAATATAATTTAAATAGTATTATATTGAATTAACTTATTAAATTTTTCTAGATATAAGTTTTAACTCCGCTATAATTGTATTATATTATTTAGAGATCATTTAGTTACATGGAATGCGAATATTAAGGCATATTAGAAAAAAAGAATTTAGTCATGAGCACTATTTTTAATTTTCATTGTTTGCTCTTCAAAGTTAGTATAATAAGATTAAAAAAAAAAAGAATTTGTGGAATGTATTATATTTATTTTTCACTTATTTATTTTTTACTCCAACGCTTAATATAAAATATTTGTTATAAATATTATTATTATCAATAATATATATATATATATATATATAGTTTTTTTTCCTTAAACTTTCTAGCCCGATTGACTCGATGGGTTAGCCCGAAACCCGAGAGTTTAGGGTTAGGGTTGAACATTTCTAACCCGAAAAAAATATCAACCCGAATAGCCCGAACCGAATAGCCCGATAACCCGAGTGGGTTGGCCCGAACCCGAGCGGGCTGGCCCGATTGACATCCCTATTGCTATGTAATATATATGCTCGTCGAGTATTTTGATTGGTACCAAGATTATATGCTTCTTTGCCAAAACTTTATTTGTTCATGTGAGTCTTTGAGAGTAGCCTTTCTTTACCTAATTCCTTAGTCGTGGCTTGATTACCTAACTAATCCTTGGTTAAGTAGTCGGGATGTGACATATCTTTATGGATTCTCCTCCCACATCATAAGATTCAAGTTTCGTTGTGATTGCATATGTTTGTACATATGACTTTATTTTATGATGTTCGATCATTAAATGAGATTCAAGCAAGTTTAATTTGATAGGATAAACTTGTGTTCAGAGAAACATCAACGTCTTAGCTTGTTTGTTGTTCCCACGGACAACACCAGTTGATAGATTCGACTTCTAAATTTAATAAATAATTCCAAAAAAATATACCTTGTGACGTTGACTAAGTGATAGTTATGAACGTATGAAAAAATATTTCTTTGGTTGTCGGAATGGATGATCATCAACCAACTACAAAACAGAGCCTAATGGGGTATCTGGGTAGACACACTAATGCTCATGTCAGCGAGGTATTGTGCTTAAGGCTTATGGTAGCTTAAGATTGCGTACATGACCCTTACATAAAAGGGATATATATAGGTATGAAATATGATATAAGATAAGATAAATTTTTACCAAATAGGAATAGGATACCCACAATTTTCCAAGATATACGGTGTATAATTCGAACCAGGTGTGCATGTTAGGAGTCAACTCTTATCCGGAAACAAGAGTCCTTTTGGTTGTGATTACTAATATGTACTTCATCGTTTTTAAGCTCTACCAGGGCAGTTCTAGTCATTCAGATCTGGACCGATAGATCTAGTCAAACCTATCTCTTTGGTCTGTTATGATGGCATGGCACTTTTGTGTCGAGATGTGGATGTATATATCGGTATTTCATAAGTATGCTTAGATAACTAAGCATAGTTGATATTTATTTCATATCAACATTGATTTATTCCTCTATAAAAGATAATGACTTATGGTTTATCCTCAGTAAGTTAAGATTTCTATTATACTTATTGAACTTTCGTATTAAAGATATCGAACATTACCACTTAACTTTATTGTCGTATCGGAACTTAACCCACCTACATTCGGTTTTAAATTATTTTTCTAAATTATTAAATATATTTTAGTTTAAATGTTGATTGATGGATATTAACAGAATGAGGGATTAACATGTCATAATTAAATAATACCAATTAAAATGAAGAGTTAATAGTTGCTTTTTTAATGATATGCTAATGAAAGTGAAATAACATTAGAAATACTTCACCAATCCTCTCCAAATGTCTTTCATATTAATAATGAAAAAAAAGAGAAATAAAAATATAAATTGTTATTAATCACTTTCTCTTACTTATAGTAGAATACAATTTTTTGAGTTGAGTATAATAATTCAATAAGGTTTAATCCTTCTTATATATTTTGTCGTTATCTTAAGAAAATGATTGATCACCGTCTTCGAGACATCACCTAATGACAATTGCAAATCAAACACCATTTGCATTAATTTGATATCAAGCAAATATTTTTCACATTTCCCTTTTTTTTCAATATATTATAAGATATTAGATCGTAATTGAGAGAATTTAAGAACCACGTATAATATTTCGAGTGTTTTCATGGGATCTTCTATCACATTTTTACTCTCCCACTTTATTTATCATTATGAATTTGTTTTTAATTTTAATCATTTTCATTTATCAATTTGAATTTGTTTTTCATTTTTAATTATTTTCATTCATCAATTTCGTTCAATTGTGTTTTGGTTTATTTTGAAATTATAAATTAGGGTTCATTAATCTAATTTGGATTATTTATTTATTTATTTTGAAATCTTGAAATTTATATGTAATTAACATGGTTGATCAATCCATAATTAAAGCATATAATTCTTTAGAATTTCAGTTTTTATTAACAAACATTCCCTCGATCCCGTCGAATATGGCTCACTTATTTTGGACAAAGTTATTATAAAAATGGTATAAAGTGGTTAATGGATAATATATATATATATATATATGGTTGGGTTCCCGTAGTACCCAGTCCCCATATAGTATGTAGTACCCAATCTAGACCACACATTTTGAACACGTGGCCACACCACAAGTTGACACTTGGTAACTTCTTTTCTTTTCTTTTTTTTCTTCTTCTTTTTTTTTTTGCAAGGCGCAAAATGGGAAGAAACAAATCAGTCTTCTTCTCTCCTTGACGGCAGCGGACGACGCCGGAGATGGACGGTGCCGGCGGTGACGGCGGCAACACCGACGAACAGCAACAACAAGATACACAAACAACTACAAACAACAGATTTTGAAAGAAAGAAAAAGAAGAAAAAAATTGATGGATTTTTAGAAAAAATAGAAGATGAATTTGATAGATGATTGAATAATCGAGAAAGATGGTGGTTATGACGGTGGTTCACGGCCAATTAAATCGATAATCAGTGAAAGAGACGACGAAATTGTTAGATAATGATGGATGAGATATTTGGTGTCGAAAATCATAAAAATGCATTGAGCAAAACATGAAACTGCATTGAACAAAACATAAAAATGCATGTTCTCACGAAACAGAAACATGCATTTAACTTAGCACGTTCATGCATTGATCAAAACATGTCAATGCATTTAACAAAACATGTTCATGCATTTAACAAAGCGTAAAATGCAGGCCAACGGACGCCATTGACAGCGCCGGGCGGCCGTGAGCACGTTAGATTGCTGCGCCGCCGCCAAGACGCCGCGAAGCGCGCTGGCACTAGCGCTAGACGCGAAGCCCAATCACATGCATTATTCTCTTCAATCGCATGCATTTTTGTTCATTTGAATGCATTATCCAATTCAACTAAATGCATTATTTGTTTTCAAATCACATAACAAATCAAATTACTAATCTACCCTTAATATAGCGAAAATCGTGAAATTAAGCTTAAAAGTCCGAAATATCCGAACCATAGGATCTATGAGATGAGTGGATGAGATTGAGTACTACATACTATCTCAGGCCCGGGTACTATTTGATCCCTCCTCTATATATATATAGAGAGAGAGAATGGATCAAATGAGAACCATATCTTTTTTGCGAACTCTGCGAACCATGCATAAGACGTTGAAGATGATACATAAGACGGTATAAAGTTGTGCATAACGAAAACTTTCTAAAATTATTTTGTTGGGTAACAATTTTAGAATGTTTTCGTTATGCACAACTTTATAGGTTTTATTCATCAAATTTATACGTTTGTGCATAGTTCCCAAGTTCTCAAAAAAAGATGAGTTCTCACTGGATCCAATCCCTATATAGAGATATATATTATCCGTTTCTTTATAATCAATTTTTTTGAGTCATGATTGTATTTGAAGGATTCTCCCTCACGAGGAATGATGGAAAGCAAGATACATACTAGTTCCACGGGAAAAGGCTTGTTGCAAAACACAAAGTTGTACAAGGTCGGTCATCCATTCTCTTACGAAAATAATGTCTATTTTGTGTTTTACCAGTAAAACTAAATGCATTGGTTTATTTAATTTCCGAAGTATATAATGGATAAAAGTGTGCATCCACGCGAACCATAGTGTCCCAAGGAGCTCAGAGCTATCACATCCACCCATCTGCAGTAATATAATGGCTTCATCTAAACTCACTGCTTGGCATTGTTTCTTATCATTGGTACAACACTTGATGCCTGACAGTTTATGGCATTGCTCTAAAGGCAATCAACGCAAAAAATTCGATTGAAGTTGGAGTCTTTATCGGACATTCCCTTCTGCAAACTGCCCTTACGATTCCAGATGATGGAAAGGTTACACTCTTTTCCATCATTTTAGTTTCTCGTTGCATTTTGTAACAAACATTTTACCAGATCAAAAATGTTGGTGTAGATCACCGCCATAGACATGAATCGAGCCTATAGGAGATTGGATTACCCATCATCGAGAAGGCAGGGGTGAAGCACAAGATCAATTTCATTGAATCTGAGGCTCTTATGGCTCTTGATCAGTTACTCAATAATGTAAGACGGTATAAGTAATGCTAACCAAAATTCTGAGCAAACCACATTGTTGTGTAATCTGGTATATGATATTTATTCATTGTTTTGGGTGTAGCATAAGAATAACAAGGCATTCGACTTCGTCTTCGTTGATGCTGATAAAGACAACTATGTGAATTACCATGAGAGTGTGTTGGAGCTTCTGAAACTTGGAGGCATAGTTGTTTATGATAATACCCTTTGGGGATGGACTGTTGCAATGTTTGATGGTTCGACTCCGAAGAGAAAGCTGGCTTCAAGGAATGTTTTAGTGGATTCAACAAACGCATTGCAGTTGACACTAGAGTGCAAATTTCTCAAGTTCCTCTTGGTGATGGGATCACTATTTGTCGCCATCTTTGATTCATAAGTTGTAGTTTATATTGTTTTTGTGAATTGATATTTAACCTTCGTTAATCATCGATTGATTGATTTTTTGAATTGCCAATATTGATCCCAACTTATTAAGTGTACGCTTGGTCTCATATGTACTTAATGATTTGCTATGCCCTACCTCTTACCAAACTCTTTTTAACTTGCTACGTAATATATATGCTCGTCGAGTGTTTGAGTGGTACCATGCTCATATGTTTCTCTGCCAAAACTTTATTTGTTCATGTGAGTCTTCGAGAGTAGCCTTTCTTTACCTAATTCCTTAGTTGTGGCTTGATTACCTAACTAATCCTTGGTTAAGTAGTCGGGTTGTGACATATCTTTAAGGATTCTCTGTCATATCGTAAGATTCAAGTTTCCTTGTGATTGCATATGTTCGTATATTTTATGATGTTCGATCATTAAATGGGATTCAAGCAAGTTTAATTTGATAGGATAAACTTGTGTTCGGAGAAACATCAATGTCTTAGCTTATTTGTTGTTCCCACATATAGTTGAATTATCAATTCTTATAAATGTTGACAAGTTGAAGGTCTTAATATTTATCCTTCGTTAATCATCGATTGATTGATATTGTGAATTGCCAATATTGATCCCTACTTATTAAGTGTACGCTTGGTATCAGATGTACGAGATGATTTTCTAAGCCCCACCTCTTATCAAACTCTTTTGAACTTGCTATGTAATATATATGCTCTTCGAGTGTTTGATTGGTACCATGATTATATGCTTCTTTGCCAAAACTTTATTTGTTCATGTGAGTATTTGAGAGTAGCCTTTCTTTACCTAATTCCTTAGTCGTGGCTTGATTACCTAACTAATCTTTGGTTAAGTAGTCGGGATGTGACATATCTTTATGGATTCTCCTGCCATATCGTAAGATTCAAGTTTCGTTATGATTGCATATGTTTATACATATGACTTTATTTTATGATGTTCGATCATTAAATGGGATTCAAGCAAGTTTATTTTGATAGGATAAACTTGTGTTAAGAGAAACATCAACATCTTAGCTTATTTGTTGTTCCTACAGACAGCACCAGTTGATAGATTCGACTTCTAAATTTAATAAATAATTCCAAACAAATGTACCTTGTGACGTTGACTAAGTGATAGTTATGAACGTAGGACAATATATTTCTTTGGCCATCGGAATGGATGATCATCAACCAACTACAAAACAGAGCCAGATGGGGTATCTTGGTAGACACACTAATGCTCATGTCAGCGAGGTATTGTGCTTAAGGCTTGTTGGTAGTTTAAGAATGCGTAAATGACCCTTATATAAAAAGGATATTTATAGGTGTGAAATATGATATACGATAAGATAAATTGTTACCAAATAGGAATATGATACAAACAAATCTTCCAAGATATGCGGCGTATAATTCAGACCAGATGTGCATGTAAGAAGTTAACTCTTATTCGGAAAGAAGAGCCTTATGGTTGTGATTACTATTATGTACGTCATCGTTTTTCAGCTCTAATAGATCAGTTCTGGTCATTTGGATCTGGACCGATAGATCTAGGTAGCAAACCTATCAACCTATCTCTTAGGTGCATTATGATGGCATGGCGATTTTGTGTCGTGATGTGGTTGTACATATCGATTATTTCATATGTATGCTTAGATAACTAAGCATAGTTGATATTTATTTCATATTAACATTTATTTATTCCTCTAAAAAGATAGTGACTTATTGTTTTATCCCGAGTGAGTGAAGGTTTCTATTATACATATCGAACTCTCTTATTAACGATATCGAACATCCATCAATTAATTAAAGATTACGATAACTTAAATTAATTAACGACTTAATTCATAGCGTCCACACGCGTGGCTTGCATGTGGGATTCCTTGGGCGATTGGAGGTTTCAATTAATATTGTTTTATCAAAAGGTTACAATATTATTATTACGAATTATGTGCGATCGTATGCTTATGTGTTTACGATGTCGTTTGAGATATGTCTCTTGCGATTATCAATATGCTCGCACAAAATCCTTATCGGTCCAATTTTTATCGGTGGAAGCGAAACATTGAGAATGTTCTTCTGCGGAAGAAAATCTATTTGTACTCACTACACCCCGTCCCAAGCCTCTAGATAATTCATCTATCGATGAGGGCGCGAGAGCACAAGAAATGGGACAAATCAAATAGAATGGCCAAGTGCCTTCTTTTGGTCACCATGTGCGAGTCCACCGCAACTCCGGCATCAAGAGATGTAAGATGCAACCACGATATGGCTAAGTCTTATGAAATTGTATGAAGAGTCGGACAGAATCGCTTGTCATAATTTGACAAAATCAATAATGTCGAGTTCGATGAAGGAAAGCGATTTGGTGCATAACCATGTAGAGCAAATGATTAATCTCTTGGAGGCTCGAATTGGTTGGAGGATATATTGATGGCGTAGTCGAGAATCGATATGATCCTTAACACTTTGCCCAAGTCTTTTGATGACTTCGTTATAAGCGATCCTTTATGATAAGAGTTATACTCTAGATTCATTCAAGAGGATCTAGTAGCGGAAGAGCATAAAATGGGCAAGGTGCCTGATCTTTAATGCACCTAAAAGAAAACCTTCGCTTTATCAAAAGATTAAAAGGAAAAGTGGAATTCAAGAGATGATAAGGCTAAAGAAAAGAGTGGGAGTAATCAAAGGGCTCTACCAGTGGTTTGAAAAAGCGAAGGAGAAGGGCAAATGCTTCAAGTGCGGTGAGGACCGGGCATTGGAAGGCTAAGTGCCCCAAGCTCGAGGCTCTAGAGTGCGCCATTGCTTTAATGTGAAACATGTTTAGCGACTTGTTCTACCCATTCTTGGGTAGTAGACACGAGTGCGGCCCGATCATGTTTATTACACCTGCGAGGGTTCTGCGGACAAGGGAGCTGAATGATGGCGAGATAACGATCTCCATGGGCAGCGGCGAAAGTCGAGGCCGTTGCGATCGGAGATGTTACTTTATGTTTTGAGAAAGCAGTTTTAGTTTTAAAAGGCGTTTTATATGTGCGGATTTTGGTGGAACCTTGTTTACTGTTTTGAAATTGTTTATTCATGGATATTGATTGTTTTTATAGTGGTGTTTCTATCATAAGAAATGGCGAAGTTATACGTGTAGGCACATTATATAATTCACTTTATACTATTTACGCAATACATAATACCTATAACTATGTTGCATCTACATCAAACCTTAAAAAGAAAGTTTTCTTAGAAGATGACACCTCTTTTCTCGGCATATTAGATTAGGTCACATCAATCTAAATAGGATCCAAAGGCGGCTAAGAATGGGCGTTGGGTAATCTCACGGTTACTGTTCCCGATCTGCGAATCCGTATAGAAGGTAAGATGTTGACCGGACCCTTCAGCCGGGCGGTCGTAGAGCCAAAGAAATGTTAGAGCTAGTCCATTCGACTGTGTGGACCGATGTCCACACAAGCTCATGGAGAATGCAGTATTTTGTCACTTTCATTGGCGATTACTAAGAGTGCGGATCGTATACGCTTCACCGCAAGTCGAATGCTTTGAGAAATTCAAAGAATTTTAGGCGGAGTGGAGGCGAAGCTAGGTAAGAGTATCAAGTCACTTTGCTTTTCGATCGCGGTGGCGAATACCTCAACAACGAGATCATGGACTATCTAGTGAAGTGTGGGATTACCTCCCGGCGCACTTCAAGACACCACTGACAAAATGGTGTGTCGAGGCGAAGAAATAGGACTCTTTTGGAAATGATTAGATCAATGATGAGTTATGCAACTTTGCTATTTAGTTACGGGGTATGCCTTAGAAAGCGGCATACTTGTTAAATCTAGTACCATCCAAGTCGATCGAAGAGACCCCTTTCGAGTTGTGGTTTGGTATGAAGCCGGTTTAAACCACATAAGGATATGGGCGATCTAGCACACGTCTTTGAACAAGAAGGGCGACAAGTTGGAGGCTAGATCCGACGCAAAGCTGTTTATTGGATATCCTAGAGGAGCGAAGGTGGTTTATTCTATAGTCTAAGGATCGGAAGGTCATTATTAGCACTAATGCCGATTCTTAGAAGAGGACTACATGAAAAATCATAAATCAAAGTTGAAATCATTCTTCAAGAATTAGAAGATGATCGTATTCCACCACCGATTAGACCAAAGTGCGAGATGTCGAGTCTAGTGGGAGGATCGACACGGATACTTGAGAAATTGAAGTGGGTCGAGTTCCTTTGGAGATACCGACCGTACAAGTGGTACCTACCAAGCTAGTTGTGCAAGATGAGAACCACAAGTTCTCGCACCACCGTTGCCATTGTGCTGTATTGCCTCATCGTAGTGGGAGGTTGTTCGTCGACCCGGCGATGTATGTTCGTAGGTGAATCTTGGTTTAGTCGAAAAGCGAGCAGGCAATAATCGACCCATGGACGTCTGAGGCGATACAAGATAATGATGCAAGATCATGGAACTTACGTTTGGGCGGTGGTAAAGTCATATGGATTTACCAGTTGCCTAGCGAGAGTTGTGTGTATCGTTTAGATGTCGGCGGTAATGTGGTATTTCTTGCACTTTACATAGATGACATTCTTCTATTTGGCAACAATGTGAAGTTGTTATCGGGGCGTAAAGAGTTGGTTATCCGATCGGTTTCAAATGAAAAACTTAGAAGATGCGTACATTCTTGGGATCAAGGTTTACCGAGATCGCGAGAGGAAAATGTTGAGCTTATCTCGGGCGTCTTACATTGATCTTGTGATTACTCGTTTTAGTATGCGGACCGTCAAGAAAGGATTGCTACCTTTCGACATGGCGTTCTTTATCTAAAGGGCGGTCACCTATGACAAACAAAGAAGATAGAGGAAATGAGACAAGTTTCCTACGTTTCGCCGTGGGAAGTCTCATGCATGCAATGTTATGTACGAGGCCCGATATACGCTGTCACGGTGGGCATAGTGGCTGAATATCGATCTAACCTGGACAAGCTCATTGGATTGCGGTAAAGCATATATTCAAGTACACAAAAGGACTCGAGATTATAGGTGGCTTACCATGCGAGATAGTCTAATGCCTTTGGGTTATTCGGACTCGGTTCCAATCGACCGTGATGAGAAAAAGTCTACCTCGGGCTATGTGTTTACCTTGGGAGGTGGAGCCGTATCTGGCGGAGTGCAAAGCGGCGATGCATGCGGACTCTACCATGGAAGCCGAATATGTAGCCGCGGAGGCTTCTAAGGAGGCTGTATGGTTGAGAACTACCTCATGGATCTAGGTGTGGTACTGGTTTGCAAGAGTATCATAGTTCTTGTGATAACTCGGTGCGATGGCAAACTCGAAGGAACCACGGACCCACAAGGCGACCAAACACATAGAGAAAGTACCATGTCATACGAGAAATCGTTAGGCGGTGACATGCTGATTGCAAAGATTGATCTGACGGATAACCTAGCGGATCCATTCACGAAAGCCTGCCTCTATAAGTCTACGTTGGGCGCGTTAGAGGACTTGAATTGCGCTAGATGGTACCGCTAAAGCACTGCATAATAAGTCTCGTCGGGGCGTTAGAGGACTTGAATTGCGCTAGATGGCACCCACTTAGAAAGGAAACTTTTGTATAAGTGGGAGAAGCAAAGTGATGGTTTTGTTTGTAATAGCTAGTAGAGACACATTGTATACTAAAGTTTGCTTTAGTATAAGTGGGAGATTGTTGGATTTGTATCTTGAAAGCGGTTTTGGTTAAGCTTGTATACAATGTTTCCTATTACCACTATTACAATCTCCTATCTGAAATGAATACTTGATTGCATATATCGTGTCCCTTATCTCATATATAAGTTAGATCATACGATTGTGTAGAAGATCACGAAGTCCGTATGATTGGTCGAGCAATGAGATATAAAAGTTTCACGGTGAGACAACTTGAGGACGAGTTGTCGGTATAGGCCGCTTATATAGATAAAGTGACTTGACTTGGTTTCTTGTCTATGCGATGCGTCTCGACGTATTGAAGGATCACGGTGAGATGAGTTCTTCTATCAATCGTAGTGAAGAACCTAGATCTTGGTGACTTACGATGATCTAAATCTCGATAAGGTATTAGGTGAGTATGAGTTGCTGACCATCACTTTGACTTGTTATGGGTGAGGGTTATATGTTCTAACCCAATATTCTCCGCATCTTGGGTGGTGGCAGTGCTTGTATGTCATGCTAGTTATCTGTATCGAGTCACCGTATCCGTTAAGGATGATGACGTCCCCTTAAGGAGCTCAAAAGGTTTATTGTACTAAACCCTGCAGGTTGAGTTAGCTCAAGTACAATAATAAGGTTGAGTGGTACTACTTAAGAAATTAAAGATATTAATTATTTTAAGCAGTCAGAATGCTATAAATAATTAATGGACGTTCGATATCTTAAATACGAGGGGATTAAGTAATGTCTAAGTGCAATCTTGAGCTCAACTTCGGTAATAAAGGGTAAGTCAAGCATTTATTCTCTAGTGGCATGAATAAATGTTTATAAATTAATTTATGTTCAATTTGAACATAAGATAATTAATTTATTTGAGGCCCATCTTTATTCCTTGCATTTGATCCCTGGTGGCCCATCCGGGCCGTAAGCTAGGCAAAATCGGCACCTATATGCTCTACAAGGCAAGTATTTGATTCTCTTTATCCTATAAGGATATTATTATATTTATGGGATATGCATAGATCATTTCCATATAAGATTATGGTAATAATCCTTTCCATAAAGGTTTATGGTAATTCTATATGGGATTATGGTAATTTCCATATGGGATTATGGTAATTTCCATATGGGATTATGGTAATTTTCATATAGGATTATGGTAATGCATTATAAATATGAGGTAAGAGATTAAATCTAGGTCGATGATTAATAATCATCATCATTATTTTCGAGAATTTGAGGGTTCATCATTTGAGAGATTTTGAAAATTCTTGAGAGCTTAAGGGTGATTTTTCGAAGCATTCTCCATAGATCGTCCTCGCTCGGCGTTGGAGATTGGGCAGCAGGGATACTGATCCCGAAGGTCAAAGCACGAGTCTCGATCCGTTCTTCCCGATCCGCTCGATAGATTGAGGTAAACACGAGAAAACCCTACGTGTTGCAATTAATTATATAGGTGCATGCTAGGTATATAATCAATGTATGGTGAATTAAACATCCAAGATAGATCCTCGGGCGAGGCTAAACCTAGTTTTTCCCAACCGTCCACGATGTTGGAAGGGTGATAACGCCTTCGGTTGGACCATCTCTGAGTGAAGCTCCCAGATTTGGGCGGTGCGGGATGTATTTGGATCCTCCGACCTCGAGTTTGTCTAAGCGGGTTTGGAAGATGATCTTGACGAGGCTCGATGTCGATGTAGACTCTGTGGACGTTCTTGTTGCCCACCACGGCTTGTATAGTAATAGCGTCTTGGTGGGGCATAATCTTGGGCATTGGGTCGTCATTGGAGAACACGATGTTCTCACTATCCCGGAGTCGTTTGTTTTTTGGCTCCTCGGGGATCGGTCTCCAAGCTTCAATTTTCAACGACGACCTCGTCGTACCTATGGGCAGTCCGGTGATGGCATAGACTTGCTCCATTGCGTTGGGACCATCGTCCCGTTATCTTGTGTTGGGTCATCGTCGAGGTCGGCCGCAGATTGTTGCCACCTCCATTCTTTCCTCTGCCTTCTTATTCCCCGACTCGGGTCGGTAGAGTACTCTTAAGCGCTCCTCCTTTGACAAGCTCATCGATCTGTGAGCTCAAGTTTCTGCAATCCTCGGTATTGTGACCATACCCTTGGTGGTAATCACAATACTTCTCCGTCGATCTCTTCTTGGATCCTCCTTTTATGGGAGGGGGTTTCGGGAAGAGCTCAGCATGGAGCTCAAATATTTCCGCCCTCGATTTGAGCAGATGAGGCGCGTTGCCGCCAGGGTTTGGCCGAGGTCCCAGCCTGGATTCGATCGGGCCTTTCTTGATCCGATCGAAGGCACTTCGGCGATCAGCGCCTCTTCCTCGATCATCTGGCTTCTTCCTCTCGACCTTCTGCTCGTCCCAGGTCTCTCTCTTCTTGCGGTCCGACTCGTCCCCTGGCGTGGTTGTCGACCCGAGTCGAGGCGACTCGCCGTCTTGACTTTTCACAGTGATCTCTTTGTTCGGTCGCGGTCGGATCCCGTTTTGAACGCATTGATGATGTAGAGATCGTTACTTTCATCAATTTTGAGGACTCCTTGATAAACCGTGAGGCGAAATTTGACATCGTCTCGTCCGTCCTTGGCGGATGGTGGCGGCTCGGACGATGGTTCGAGGTGGCATCTTACGGTAGAAGCGCCATTTAAAGCGATCAATGAGATCCTGAAGCCGTGTATGCTGTTACGGCGGAGTGAGGTGAACCAACGTCGGGCGTTGGAGACCAACCATTCCGACCAAATTGTTCTTTTCGATCGCTCGCAATATGCGAGGTCCTTATAGAATGGTAAGGTCGACCCAGTCGAATCTCGAGGAAGGCTTATGAGGCTACGGTTTTATGTCAAACACGAGCGAGAAAAGAAATACTAACGTCCTAACATAAAGAGGGCTGTCACGGAAAGGACGGCGAGGAAAAAAATAAAGCGGGGAAAAGCGGATGCACTTGGACAACAATAGGAATTGTGAGATACACGGAATTGGAGGCGGTGTTCTAGGGTTGAATCTATCCTCACAATTAATAAATCGAGGACCGGTACACAATGCATAAAACACCGCCTCTCGCCAAGCGGTCAACACTAACTAATCTCGATTACGTCGGCGTTGAGACTCGAACTTAATGATAGGGATCTCTCAATCAACCAACCATCAACTACGAAGGATATTTTATTGCAAGGCACACGATAGCAAAACCCAACCACATATATCATTTATTCAAAACAAACTAATCTCTCGATCACTTTCATTGTCAAACTTATATTTAATATAAATCGCTCTCGCATATCTTTATAATCAAACATAAGCATACAATCAACCTACACTATTCTTTCGAACACCATGCATGAAGATCATAAAATAAACAATTTATACGGATGAAGAAATCGCAAATCATCAATTCAATAATCACAATTCAAGATAAAACGATTAAACATATATTTCCCAACAATACATAACTCATCTCATGATAGAAATTAATCGATCCAATTACATAGACATAATCAAAACCGGAAAAACTTACAACCATTCATAGACAAATTAAATCTTCCAAAATCCGAATTGTGCGATCGATTGTTAATCCAAAGTACAAGAATAATTAAAAGGAAGGGAAAAGAAAAAGAAAAGAGAAGAGAAAGGAATTTGCGTGCGTCTGGAGAAAATAAGAATGAGGCTAGGGTTTCCGCGCGTGTTTAACTTATATATATAACGTCAGAAAAATCGCGCGCAGCGCCGGATGCGTCACAGCGCCGGATGCGAGAAGCTCCTGGAGAGAACAGCCGCAGCACCCCAGCATCGGACGGAGCTCAGCGCCGGACGCGCCAAGCTTCTGGAGACACGTCCAGCGTCGGACGGACAAGGCGATACGGCGAACCAGCGTCTGACAGATGGGCAACGCCGGACGCAGGTGTCGCATCTTGCTGGTGATGGTGCAGCGCCGGATGGGAGTGGGCGGGCGGAAGGTTGGGTATGAGCCGAGAAGGCGCAGCTGGCTGGAGCGGCGCGGACGCGAGTGGGGCTGGGGCTGGGCGTGTGCGCGGCGGGCCGGCAAAGCCGGCCGGACGGCAGCGGCGAACAGCGCATGGGAGGGGCGAGTGCGGGTGCGGGCGAGGCATTGCGCGGCGGCTTGTGACGGGTGGAGGGGTGCGTGCGCTGGCTGGCGTGCGTCTTGACGGAGTCATGTGCGGCTTCGACGTTTCGCTCGGTTCTTTCTCGTTCGAACTCGATTTGCGAACCGTTTTGCCACGAACTCTGTCGAGATTCTCTTCAATAAACTTGATTCTTAGCAGATCCAATTCATCCCATTTTATGCCGTTTTTCTACAAAACATCGATACAAACCAAATAAGTCCAATGCGATAAATACTAATCAAACCAAAGACATAAATAGGACAAACCACTGAAAATGACATACAAAACAATACCAAAAATCAACACAAATTCATACTAAACAAGCACCTCGGGGAAGATTTTGCACATGTGAAAATCTTCCATTCCTTGATTCGCCATGTTGGTGGTGTAGGCGAAAAGGAAGTCGGAGGGATCCCCGAGACCATCGTAAGTAGCGATGTTGGGTGCCCGATATCGTTGGGGCAAAGGCGTATCCAGGATTTTCCTTGAGAAAGGGGAGATAATCCGTCCGTGTCATCGAACCCGGTAGCTCGTTGCCATCTCTTTTCGGAGGGTGGGAGGCCGGTAGCGATGCTGTCGTCTCTTTGGTGAGAGATCTACTCGCCTCTCCTCTCTACATCTCTTTCGGCTCAGTGGACGGTGTCGAGGTGAGTGACCGGTAGTTAGACCAGGGTGACCGACTCCGCGGGTGATCTGAGGCGAATGGTTGCGGTTGTCCCGTCGAGATGATTGACTTTGGGCGATGTATCGATGTGCGCATTCTCGGCTATCGCGCGAGGTGGCGTTGATTATTTCGGAGGCGAGCGACCTCGGCGCCGTGACTACCGATCGAGGCGGTCTTGAGGTGCCCGCTCCGTTGCCCTCGGTTGAGAAGTGCAGGCGGCGATGTTGGCGTTGAGGAATTCGGACACGGCTCGGCCGAGGACCTCGTGAGATGGGTGGTGTCATTCACCGGCGTTGAGATCGGCATCTTCCTCTTGATAGGGCGGCGATCATGAGGTGTATAGGGATGTTTTCTATGTAACCCTCGGTGTATTGTTCTTTGTCGGCCTCGCGATTCCCTTCCCCGTGCTGTGTGACCACTTGATCGTCTCGGTAGCGGTTGTTGCCAAAGACCACCGGCGGTGCTAGCATTTGCACGAGTTCTTGCCATTGATTTGTGTAGAAAAACGAAGCTTTTTGTTCAAATTTTCCCACAGACGGCGCCAATGATAAATCTTGTGTGCGAGATTTATGAAAGCAGTAAAGAACACAGAGATTTTTATGTGGTTCGATCAAGGATAAGATCTACGTCCACGGAGGAGTGATTCCTCAATACTTTCACTATGTCGGATTACAATGAATGTATTGAAAAACTCTAGTATTCAAATAGTTGTCAACCCTTCTACCGTCGACCTAACCTCTATTTATACATGTTTGTGGATCTCTAAAGATTGTACTGGATCCCTTTCCTTGTGGGATCCGATCTCCTTCCATATCTTGATCCTTGAATATCTCCTTCAATATCTCTTCTTTGATTTGGTCTTGAATAGGGTTTAGATGTTGGGCGCCGCTTAAGCGTAGAATTGTCCATTAGGTCGGGCCAGTTCATGGGCTGCCATTGAAACCATATCCCATCAGTCACCAAATACAATGCCGTCCTTGCTCATTTGTCGGCTCACCAGGTGATGAATCCGGCTGAAAACGCCACAGTCCACTGCTTCCCGGCTTCGATAGTCGGGCTGAAACATCACGGCATTATGGTGTTGAACGCCAGCGACATCCCTGGAGGGTATGGAATGCCCGAATTCAGGAAGTTCCTCAATGACGCTTTCGGTTTGAGGTTTGAGCACGTGGCGCAGATAGCTAGGCCGAGGTTGGTGCTTTTCTCACGCACAAATTCAAGGAAGCTTCTCAACGAATACGAAACAATCGCCATGATAAAAGAAGTCGGGTTTCAAGTGATCGTGGTGAGAGGATCAAAACCGGCTTCGAATCTGGAAAAAATCTCGCAGCTGATAAACTCGTGTAGTGTGATCCTCGGTGTCCACGGTGCTGGGCTCACCAACGATGTTTTCTTGCCTGCGGGCGGCGTCATCATCCAAGTAGAACCACTCGGCTTGGAGTATATTTCAGAGTTATCTTCGGCGACACTGCGCCTGCAATGGGGCTGCTCTACATGCGCTACAAGATTGAAGACGACGAGAGTTCGTTGCTCAAAGTATTCGGCCGCAATAGTTCAGTCATAATCGACCCAGGATCAGTGTACAGAGGCGGCGATTATTAGCTGTAAGAGATGTATTTTTTGATAACCAACATGTGCAGCTCAATCTTGCTCGATTTAGGGAGACCATCGTTAAAGGCTTCAAGCGCTTAGTATTGTTACAGATTACACTATCTCCACCTAGAAATAACCCACTTCTCCTCCAACCACCCCCTGATCCGCCGCTCTTCTCCCAAATCTGCCAAGATCCGCCGAAATCTGCTACCGCTTCCTCTCAGATCCACCGCCGCCTCACCAATCTGACTATTTCATGATTCACGATTTCGTCTTACAGTCACGATTCTGTCCCAATCGTGAAATAGACAATTTCAGACATTTGTGTAACAGTGATTTTCTGCAATTTTAGTTAATGATTTTCTTCAGTTTTCGAGTAAATGAGAGAGAGACACAGGGAGAGAGATGCAATTTTGGGAAATTTGTTATTATTAATTTTAGAAAAAGAATCTATATATTTGAATATCTCGAATACATTTTTAATAATATATATAGAGGTACTCTCCTATATATCCGTCCACACATGCAGAATTTGATATTTTTATTCAGTGTAGATAACATTTTATATTTTTCTTCAATATAAATGATACTTAAATAAATGATATTTTTTTATGATAAATAATATTTTTATTCATCTGCACGGTACGAACGAATATACAAGAATTTTTTTGATATATATTATCTTAAATAATATTATGATCCTAGAGTAAGTTGTAAGTTGTAACCTTAAACTGCTATCCAAAATTTCACGAAAATTCGATTAGGGTCGTCCTACATGCGGTCGGGTATAATCTGGACCCGACCCGTTCTATAACCTACCCAGTGTATAAATACAGAAGAAATCCATCGACTATCTCTCCCATTCATACCTTTTGTAATCAGTCTTTCTCTCTCTCTCGCAATGTAATAACTCAAAAAATTTAAATCTTTTATTAGCGATGCTTAAACCAATTACTTAGAGTTCTAAGATCTTAATTATGTTTAAGGTGACCAGCGAAGCAATTAGAATCGATTCGGAGATCGAAAACTAGAAATCAAAACAAGTGACTAGTCACCTGGGATTAGGGTTTTCTCGAGTAGCACGAACATAGAATGAAAGATCGAGAATGAATCTCAACAAAATGATTTCATTTCTAGAATCGTCTCGTGAAAACATGTGAGAAGCCAAAGAATTGAAATTTTCGGGCATACTTGCTCGATCAGTCTCAAAAGTACTATTCACGAGCCGAATCAACTTTCAGTCCGTGTTATTCATGAAAATTTATGATAACAATCAAAATCATGAAGGAATATATTATTATGAATTTAGAATTCATAAGAATCAATTTTTGAACGAAATTTCTGAAGAACTTAACCGAACGCCGGGAATATATGCCGGAAAAATTCTAAACTGACCCGAATGAACCGACACTCGAACCAAGGGTCTAAATCAATAAGAAATGATTTATAAGACTCAAATAAATTATGAAAGCTCAAGAATTCAATATAATTTCGAATGAGCATAATTTAATCGTCGGACGCTGTTTTTCTGCGATAACTCGGAATTGACTTATTGGATGTCATCCGAACTTCATGAAATTATTATAAACTATGAAATAAGTCTTTTTAAGGCTATTTAAGAAAATAAAACCTTAAGGTTCCGAAAAATCAATCGAAAGCGCGATAAAACTTAAAGAGTTGGTATTAACATGCCAAATCGGGTAATTTGACTAGTCTCCACCCAACCACCATAATGGGCACTCCATATAGGCTGAAACTAGCTTATTTGGATCAGATTTTACAGACCAAACCGTGCCCTCTCTCTCTCTCTATTTTGAAATTTCTCTCTTTTAAGCTTTAATCCTTATTTCCCAATCATTCCAACCCTCAAATAATTATTCTAAGACCATACAAAAGTAGTACTCATCATTCTCTTCATTGTTAATGGAGTAAAAAAAAATTAGATTTTTTTTGAATTTATTTCATGAAGAACCCTAGTTTTGTTATTCATTTTCTTCATGACTTTTGAGCCACCAAATGCTCTCAAGCCATGAATAAAATATGCATAGAAATGTGTTCTAAGGTTGTGTTTAAAGTTTTAGAATTTTTGGAATATGTTTAAATTATTTGATATTGTTGTTTGTTCTAAGGTTGTGTCTAATGTTTGAATTCTTTTTATAGAATATAAAACATGCTTTTGTGAATATTATTTGATATTGTTGTTTGTTGATATAATAGGAGCATGTAGAATAAATATGAGAATTTTTGAATTTTTTTTTGAATTTTTTTTTATGAAGGCCGAGACCTATGTTGAAATTTTAGGCCATTGTTTTAATTTTTTTTGTTGAAAATAGTTGAGATACAATGTTTAATATATGATATGAACATCATATATTAATCTTGAAATTTTTGAAACACATCTCCTATTTTCTTCAAAGAGGCCGATATATATATATATATATATATATATATATATATAGAGAGAGAGAGAGAGAGAGTATTGTTTGATTTTATTTGTTGAAAATAGATGAAATATAGTGTTTAATATATGATATGAACATCATATTTTAATCTTGAAATTATTGAGACACTACTCCTATTTGTTCATATGTACCGAAAACTATATATATATATATTAGTTTTATTTGATTTTTATTTGTTGAAAATAATATGATATGTGATGTTTAGAAATAATATGAACCTATTAGACATTATTGGGAATTTATTGAACATATATGTAATATATGTGTAAGGACAAAAAAAAATTCCTTGCATTGGTTCATATTATAAATATTAGTTGATGTTTAATGTTAATATTACATGTTTATTGCATAATATAAACATATTGTGATGTGAATGGAATTTATTGAATATATATACATATATATAGTTATTACCGAAAGTATATAGGTGGTGAAAAGCATGTGTTTTAAATATTAATGTATGATATGAGATGATATTTCATGTTTAGTATATGATATAAGCATGATATTATTTTTGTGGAATTTATTGAACGCCAATGTTCAATAAATCATAAATACCGAAAATAATGGCTTATATTAACTCATGATTAAATTTTTATTTGATGATATTGAGTTGGTAATTAAATTCTATAGTATGATAGGAGCATAACATGATTTTATCGAAATTTATTGGATGCTTATGCTAATTATCGCTAATTATCGAAAACATAGCGAAATGGTTAAGTATGAGTTTAATCTTAATGGTAAATGATGCTATGAACGTTAAACTATAAGTTTGGAATGAATGGTTGTGATTGTGATGAATGAATGAAAAACTTATGCACACATACACAATGGTTTTGCATTATGTTAGAAATTATGGTTTTCTAATGCTTTAGTATAGTTATGTTGTGTATGGTATTGTATGGTGTTAAATGGTTATGTTTATGTTGTGCCGACAAACAAAACCCCAAACGTAAACAACATAATACTTTATGTACGAGAATCCAAAAGAAATCGACAAATTTTGATAACTTAAGAAGGAATTAATGAGAATCGAAGTTAGACACAAATTAGGGTTTTCTATTAGTAATAGGATACTCAAACGTGAGATCATAAATTAAAGAAACCAATAGCCGAGTTACGACGTTAATACTCAATAACGACAACCTAATACGATGTTAGATTAAGCGTTAAGACAACTCGACAACGAATAGCGATTATACAACTTATATAATCTCCGACGAGTTAAGAGAAATAAACAATGTCGTAAAGTGTAAACAAAGATTCGAACATAAGATGTCGATCCTTATGTCTCAAAGGTCGAGTTAATATTCCCGAAGAAATTCATCTATTCATAAGTACTTACTTACATGATAGCATGTGATCACTTGAATCATAAGTCAAGATTCCCATTTTATTCGTCGTGCTAATACGACAAGTCGTCAAACATAACCTACTAGGACGTAACTACAATTGTTAAGTCTAGTTAGTGGCTTGAGAATATCCTAATATACCAATCACAACTTAAATACTAACAATCTATAACGTAATAACGTTTAGAAGAATACTAAGGTTAAGAGTCGAGGATAGACTCGAAGTATACGACTCATAAGTTGAGGTTCATCTGTGAATGATGAAGTAAAATAGTTTGGGAATTTGGGAATGTAAGATAATAGAAATTATCTTAAAACCATCACATGAAATCATAAAGAAACCCTAATTGGGAACTTTAAGTCGTAATTTATAAACGACCTTCGATCGATAGAAAGAATCTAAGAAATGTTATTTCTTATGAAGGGTTTGATCGTACGTAGTCGGCGAGGAAGGACAATCACACCTGCTCACTTAGAACTACTAGTTTCAGATTTGCAGGTGGGCTCTCTTAAACAAAAATGACATGCATGTCTATCTCAAAGCATGATTTACAAAAGCTTTATGAAATATTATTGCATAAACTGTTATTGATTGCTAAATGTTTATGTTTTGTTGTGATCCTATCTGAGATTGGTATATCCAATGTGGTATGTGAATGTGTTGGTCCACCAATGTTAAAAAATGGTAACGATCGGATCCGACTTAGTTAAGGACTAACTCAGATTGTGTACACGTGTGACCGTGTGTTAAAGTTAGCTACCTCGACCGGTCACGACAACTATGTGTAGGTGGCCACCTCCATAATGCGCGAATAAATGAATGAATGAATGATCAGATATGAGACAACGTGGATGAAATAATCCAGCCGGACACTTTTGGAAAAATGATAAAATATTTTATAGGCATGAGTCTTTTCAACTAAAATCCTCATGCGCTATTGTGGGCAGTTCAATAACTTTAACAAAGAAAATATTTTCGGCAATGAGTCCACTGAGTACTTTTGTACTTAGCCTTGCATCTCATTTTTTATGTGCAGGTTGAGCAGGGATTGATGATGAGTGCGAGGTGGTGCAGAGTGCCAATTGTTTTGTTGCTTTAATAGAAATGATTTCTAGAACCTTGGGCATGTATCGTCATATGCATGTCCACACGCTTATTCTTGCTAACTCGATATTTTTGTTGTCTTTTGATTATAACTGCTTTTCATATCGTATTGAACTTGAGGTCGCATTGCTTGAATTACATACGATTGGGCTATATTTGAACGTTGAACCTTTTTGGGCAAGTCTTTATGTGACTTGAGTTTGTATCGAAACAGCTTATTCCTTCCAGTCTATGCATTTATTCGTAGTTAATTGGTTAACTGTATTGGTTTAGCTATGTGTATATCCGTTGCATTGTCATACCAGTGGCGATCCGTTTAATCCGTACTTCATTGAGAAGTCGGGTCGTCACAAAGTGGTATCAGAGCACTTGTTCTCTCTGAACCCTAGAAAGCCTTTCCTTGAATCCTAAGTTGAAAGTTGAGTCTAGAAATTGTTTGTGTTTGAATGCCATTGCACTGCACTCCATCGTCGTCTTGCTCAACGAGGAAGAAGGTAACTATCTCAACTAAAAGTTGTTTTGAAATGATGGAAGTATATGAAATGTGAATTGGAATTTCAATATTGCCTTGTTGGGAAGTTGAAACACATTTTGGAAAAAGGGATGTTGTGAAATTGAAAAGTTGTTTCAAATGATTGGTCATTAGTTTGAAAGAAAGTTGCAAACTTTAGGAGTTGGTGAGTGAGTAATGTATGAATACTTGTTTGTTGCAATACATGTTATGATCTATGTTTACTGCTATATGCGAAGCATGCTAGAAGCAGGATGTAAATGAGTATGTTTCCCCATGAGGACATACACTCTTAAGACGCATGATCCCTTTTGCGCCGAACTTAGTATGAGAACATAAGGTATCCCCAATTAAATGAAAACTACTAAGGAAGAACGAGAACATAGAAATCTTAAGGATCACAACCGAGCAGTTCAAGGATGAGAACGCGACAGTTCACGACGACAGGCGATTGCTTAACCGGAGGTTCGCCTTCGCTATGAGTCCCAACCACTCACGTGAAGGAATTCCGAACACCATGCGTGTTGCCTCTATCGTGGAAATAATGAAAAGAATCAAAGTATAACGTTAAGGAAGTACAAAAAGAAAAAAAATGGATTGTAAGTACATAATGAGAACAGATATGATGTGATGCTATAACGCGAATAGAAATAAGGAATCCATAACCCAATAAGATAAGGTGACCACTTAGCCTTTACCGGAAGGCTAGACATCGATCGTTGCTCTACTCTGAGAAAGCATACCGTCTCTTCCCGGAGACCAAACCATGAAAGTAAAGCCATAAGGATTTAGGGATGTAGGTCATAGGATAATATAGATTGCTATGACCTTCTTGTTACAGATGTTTATTGTGTACATACCTTCTTCTAGATACACCTTATGTTTACCATGTCTGACCTTAGTTATACTTTCCTTTTCAGATGGCTCGGACAGTTTTCACGACTAGGCGCCCTCTATCCTCGAGGGCCACACCCGAGAAGGTCGTACGCTCATACCTTACCTACCAGATATGCCGAGGAGAAGACCTCGGCGAGTTCTTGGCACACTTCACACGTCATTAGGCCGCTGCACATGCCCGTGGTACATCGTATTATGACGGTGGGCTCCGACTGATCATGAGACTGCCATCCGACTGGCAGGGGTATGCCTGTGAGATATCGGCGGACTATATCTATCGACGCCGAGAGAGTTTCGATCTGGAGGCGGACCTGCCTCGCTTTGTTAGCCACCTGAGCTATGTATTCATGGTGTACGGAGCTACACCACGTGGTCTGTATCTTCCCGCGTGGGAATACACTTGGCGCGATGAGATTCCAGAGTGGCTCCACCCAGAGGTGCCGCCTTTGGCAACTGACGGACCCGTATTCTTGCCTGGCAGTGGCAGGAACATGTTCGAGGCTGGACCTTCCCGTCCCCGATAGCTCACCTTTCTGATCCTACCACCAGTAGGGTTCCATCCTCATCATTGCTAGTCCAGACCATCGTCGCCGGTCATTCCATGCCCGTACCCACCTCCACCTGCCGGCTCTCCCCCAGTCCAGCCGCCACCATCCTCGCAGGCACCTGTGTACCATAATTATGTGGAGATCGAGGATCCACGTGGCCTAGCTGTAGGCACCGTGAGAGGAGCTTGTACTCGTTTGGTTGCTACTCCATTCTCAGCCACTGCTTTTGAGGAAGTCATGGCTGAGATCCGCCGAGACCTGGCTGCTATGGAAGACGCTAGGGTCATTAGAGTCCGAGAGCCCGTGGCTTCCGCATTCGACGCTGAGGAGGAAGATCCGGAGGAAGATCCCGAGGAAGACCCCGATGAGGACCTATCAGCTGATGATGAGATTGAGGGAGTGGATAGTTCCCATACTTCCAGCCCCTAACTCCGACACATGGAGCCCTCGTGGTACACCCCGGGCGATCTTGGATCTAGTTCTTAGGACTAGATAGTCTTTTTGTCTATATACTTTGTATATCTTTTGATGCATGCGGAAACGATGAGTTGTTCCGACATGAAACCATATTTTAACGTCCACGGTAGCGTTTAGATTTTTACGATCGTGACTAGGTACAGAGTGATGCCGATAATTGTTTTGGGCATCATACTGCACCTAGTCTTTGTAAATCTTCAAAACGCGATGAAAGTCCTCGAGAGGCAATTGATGTGATATGATGACAGCCCCGAGAGCCTTCGCTTTAATATTGTGATATGTGGTGTTCGATGATATGCTAGATTTATGCTCATAATTATATAAATACCGTGCTGATATATATATACATTGATCCTGATGGATAGTATAAGACGATATTTAATTGTGTGTGTTTATGAAGGATATGATGCCACCGAGAAGAAGAAATCATGAAGTAACACCGAAAGAGAAGACACTCCACCCCCAGCACCACCACCACCACCGGCGAGGCGGATTGAGGAACTATTCCTCATGTAGAACCCGCCCACTTTCAACGGGACTGGGAATCCCATGGATGCTAAACTCTGGATTCGTGCACTGGAGCGAATCTTTAACTTCCTTCACTGCACATCTCAAGAACGCTTGTCATGTGTTGCTTTCCAGATGACTGGTGCCGCCGACTTCTGGTGGGAAGCGAAGAGGAAGACTCTATTCGAAGAAGAACTTGAAGAGTACACATGGGAAGAGTTCAAGGAGGAAGTATATGAGAAGTATATTCCTAAGAGCTACCGAAAAAGAAAAGAACATGAGTTCTATAACCTACGTCAGGGAAAGACAATGGTCACAGACTACAATCGTTCATTCTGTGAGATGTCGTGATATACGCCCCAGCTGGTCGACACCGACGAGAAGAGGATAAAAAAGTTTTGGGCGGGACTCCGTCATGAAATCAGGGTTTCGCTAGCTGTCCACGGAAACCTGACTTACCGTGAGGCCCTCAGTCGGGCATTGGATATCGAGGCTGCCATGCCCGAAGATAGGACTGTCGTTGTACATCTCCCGAATCACCAAAGGGATCGTGGAAAGAGAAAGTGGGAAGGACCCCACCAAGGTCAAGGATCCAACATCGCCAGCCGAGGAGACCATGGTAAGGAACAACGTGCCATCCAGGCACGAGCAAGGAAATGGACGCCCATGGTACCCGTCCCCTCTCGGGGAAACCAAATTTGTGAGGCCCCATGTGCCCCAGGTGCCATAGGAGTCACAAGGGGCATCTTGATTACGAATGACGGATGCTTCAAGTGTGGCAAGAAGGGTCACTACTCCAGGAACTGCCCTGGGATGCGCCAAGGGGGAAATGGCCGTCCCAATGTGCCCAACCGAGTCCAATCGGTCCGGGCTATCCAAGCTCAACCGTTTCAAAGAACAGCCTCCGGTCAAGATTTCCACCGATCAACGACCGTATCAACCATGGCGACAACGACAACAACAGTGGCGACAGCCGAGGAACAGTACCAATAGCCCCAACAACAACAACAACAACATCATGAACAACAGCAACCGCCACCGCAAGCCAGGGCCTACGCCCTCAACCATGAAAGGGAATTCCCGCAGGAGCCGCCAAGGAACCAAGGAAACTTGGCAGGTATGGGAACGCTCCTCCAATTGCCAGTTATCCCACTATTTGATCATGGGCGCCGCATTCTTTTATTGTCAAGCATGCGTAGAGAACTTAGGATTAGATCTAAACGCTACCGAACAAATCATGAGAATTTCTTCACCAAGATGGGAGACATAAGAATGGTAACCCACACATGCTCGAACCTAGAACTTGGACTAGGCTCACTTAAGGTCATGATAGATAACCTTCACGTCATACCTATGACAGATGTGGACATAATCCTAGGAATGGATTGGTTAACCGAACATAATGCGATCATCCTGTGTAATGAAAGGAAAATTTCTTTCCAACATCCCGGAGAGAAACCTACAGACTTTCATGGGATCACCATGGGGAGGAGAGTCCCAATCATATCCGCGCTACAAGCAAGGACGTTGTTGAACAAGACCGAGAACCATGCCTACCTTGTCTATCTCCAGGAGGAAGATCTGAATGAAAGAAGGATAGAAGACATTCCGATCGTGAAAAAGTATCCCGATGTATTTCCAGATGAACTATCGAGATTATCGCCAAACCGACAGATTGAGTTCACGATCGATCTCGAACCAGGTTTTGCCCCTGTGTCAAAAGCCCCATACCGGATGGCACCAAAGAACTGGAGGAATTGAAGATCCAGCTGCAAGAACTCTTGGGGTAAGGTTTCATTGGACCTAGTGTGTCTCCATGGGGAGCACCTGTCCTATTTGTGAAGAAAAAGGATGGTACACTGAGAATGTGCATAGACCATCGAGAGTTAAACAAGATAACTCTTAAGAATAAGTATCCTTTGCCCTGAATTGACGATCTGTTTGATCAGCTTAAGGGAGCAGGAGTCTTTTTAAAGATAGATCTAAAGTCGGGATTGTAGGGAAAACTAGGTTTAGCCCTCGCCCCGAGGATCTATCTTGGATATTTAATTCACCATACATTGATTATATACCTAGCATGCGCCTATATAATTAATTGCAACACGTAGGGTTTTCTCGTGTTTACCTTTGGATCCGTAGAGGTCGGTCGAGCAGACGAGCGGAATGACTCGTGCTTTGACCTTCCGGATCAGATCCCGGTTGCCCAATCTCCAACGCCGAGTGAGGACGATCTATGGAGAATGCATAGAAAATCACCCAATTGCTCTCAAAGTTTCTGAAAATCCTCACAAGAAAAGCTTGTGATTCTCGAAAATTGTAGGTAAATTGTGAGCATTAACCTAGACTTTATCTCTTACCTTATATTTATAATGCATTACCATAATCCCACAAGGAAAGGATTTATGCATATCCCATAAATATAATAATATCCTTATAGGATAAAGAGAATAAAATCTTTCCTTTGAGAGCTATGGGGCGCCGATTTCCTTAGTGGGCCTGGATGGGCCAGCCCATGGATCAAATGCAAGGAATAAAGATGGGCCTCAAATAAATTAATTATCTTATGTTCAGCCCAGAACATAAATTAATTTATAAACATTTATTCATGCCACTAGAGAATAAATGCTGACTTACCCCTTTATTGTCGAAGGTGAGTCGGGCTTGCACTTAGATATTACGAATCCCCGTATTTAAGATATCGAACGTCCATTAATTATTTATAGCATTCTCGATCGCTTAAAATAATTAATAGTTTTAATTCCATAAGTAGTACCACTCAACCTTATTATTGTACTTGAGCTAACTCAACCGCGGGGTTTAGTACAATAAACCTTTGAGCTCCTTAAGGGACGCCATCATCCTTAACGGATACGGTGACTGACATGTATAACTAGCATGACATACAAGCACCGCCACCACCCAAGATGCGGAGAATATTGGGTTAGAACATATAACCTCACCCATAACAAGTCAAAGTGATGGTCAAGAACTCATACTCACCTAATACCTTATCGAGATTTAGATCACCGTAAGTCACCGAGATCTAGGTTCTTCACTACGGTCGATAGAAGAACTCATCTCACCGTGATCCTTCAATACGCCGAGACGCATCGGCATAGACAAGCAACCAAGTCAAGTCACTTATCTATACGCAGCTATACCGACAACTCGTCCTCAAGTTGTCTCACTGTGAAACTTTTATATCTCATTAAACTCGACCAATCATACAGACTTCGTGATCTTCTACACACCGTATGATCTAACTTATATATGAGATAAGGGGACACGATATATGCAATCAAGTATTCAATTCAGATAGGAGATTGTAATAGTGGTAACAGAAACATTGTATACAAGCTCAACCAAAACCGCTTTCAAGATACAACCAACAATCTCCCACTTATACTAAAGCAAACTTTAGTATACAATGTGTCTCTACTAGCTATTACAAACAAAACCATCACTTTACTTCTCCCACTTATACAAAAGTTTCCTTTCTAAGTGGGTGCCATCAGCGCAATCCAAGTCCTCTAACGTGTCCGTCAGAGATTTTTGCGGCAGCTCTTCGTGAATGGATCCGCTAGGTTATCCATCGATCAATCTTCTCAATCAAGACGCCACTCGCCTAACGATTTCTCGTATGACATGGTACTTTCTCTCTATGTGTTTGGTCGCTTTGTGGGTCCGTGGTTCCTTCGAGTTTGCCATCGCACCGAAAGTTATCACAAGAAACTATGATACTCTTGGGCAAACCAGTACCACATCTAGATCCATGAGGTAGTTCTTGAACCATCTGACCTCTTTAGAAGCCTCCGGCGGCTACATATTCGCTTCCATGGTAGAGTCCGCAATGCATCGCTGCTTTGCACTCCGCCAGATACGGCTCCACCTCCCAAGGTAAACACATAGCCCGAGGTAGACTTTTTCTCATCACGGTCGACTTGGAAACCGAGTCCAGATAACCCAAAGGCATTAGACTATCCGCATGGTAAACTAGACTATAATCTCGAGTCCTTTTCGTGTACTTGAGTATATGCTTTATCGCAATCCAATGAGCTTGTCGTGGTTAGATCGATATTCAGCTACTATGCCTACCGTGATAGTCGATATCGGCCTCGCATAGCATTGCATACATGAGACTTCCTACGGCGAAGCGTAAGGAACTTGTCTTATTTCCTCTATCTCCTTTGCGGTCATAGGTGATCGTGTCTTAGATAAAGGAACGCCATGTCCGAAAGGTAGCAATCCTTTCTTGGCGGTCCGCATACTAAAACGAGTAATCACAAGATCAATGTAAGACGCCCGAGATAAGCTCAACATTTTCTTCTTGCGATCTCAGAAACCTCGATCCCAAGAATGTACGCTGCATCTCCTAAGTCTTTCATTTGAAACCGATCGGATAACCAACTCTTTACGCCCGATAATGACTTCACGTTGTTGCCAACTAGAAGAATGTCATCTACATAAAGTGCAAGAAATACCACATCACCGTTAATATCTAACCGATACACACAACTCTCGCTAGGTAGCGGGTAAATCCATAGGACTTACCACCTCGTCAAAGCGAAGTTCCATGATCGGGAGGTTCGCTAAGTCCATAAATGGACTCTTAAGCTTCCATACTAGATGCTCTTCACCCTTTACCACATAACCTTCGGTTGCTGCGATATAGATGTCTCTACCTTCCTCAAGGTAACCGCTTATAAAAGCGGTTTTAACATCCATTTGCCAAACCTCTGGGTTCATGTGGTCTGCTATGGCCGTAAGAATTCGATGGACTTAAGCATTGCACAGCGAAAAGGTCTCATCGAAATCGATGCCCTCAATCTGAGTGTACCCTTCGCCACAAGCCTCGCTTTAAAAGTCAAACCTCCATCGGAATCTCTTCCTTTGTATATCCACTTACTACCTATGGCTTCCTCGCCATCCGTAGAGGTGTCTTTCATATACATCCATAACCGTTATGGACTCCATTTCTAAGTCCATAGCGGTGTGCCATGATCTTGCATCAATGTCTTGTATCGCCTCCTTGTATGTCCATGGGTCGATTATTGCTCGCTCATTTCTCGACTATATCGGAAGATTGTCCCACGAACATAAATCACTCGGGTGAACGAACAACCCTCCCACTACGACGAGGTTCTACAGCACTATGGCAACGGTGGGTGCGTAAACTTGTGGTTCTCTATCTTGCACAACTTCTTGGGTAGGTACCACTTGTACGGTCGGTATCTCAAAGTGGAACTCGACCCACTTCAATTTCTTGAAGTATCCGTGTCGATCCTCCCACTAGACTCGACATCTCGCACCTTTCGCCTAATCGGTGGTGGAATACGATCATCTTCTAATTCTTGAAGAATGATTTCAACTTTGGATTTATGATTTTCATGTAGTCCTCTTCTAAGAATCGAGCATTAGTGCTAATAATGACCTTCCGATCCTTGGGACTATAGAATAAACCACCTTTGTTCCTCTAGATAGCCAATAAACACTTGCATCGGATCTAGCTCCAACTTGTCGCCTTCTTGTTCAAAGACGCAGCCGGATCGCCCATATCCTTATGTGGTTTAAACGGGCTTCGCCCAAACCACAACTCGAAGGGTCTTTTCGATCGACTTGATGGTACTAGATTTAGCAAGTATGCATTGTTTCTAAGGTATACCACCGTAAGCGAAATAGGCAATGTTGCATAACTCATCATTGATCTAACCATTTCCAAAAGAGTCCTATTTCTTCGCCTCGACACACCATTTCTTTGTGGTGTGCCCGGTGAAGTGCGTTGGGATGTAATCCCACACTTCACTAGATAGTCCATAAACTCGTTATCGAGGTATTCGCCACCGCGATCGGATCATAGATGACTTGATACTCTTACCTAGCTTCGCTCCACTTCCGCCTTAAACTCTTTGAATTTCAAAGCATTCGGACTTGCGGTGAAGCGGTATACGTATCCGCACCTTGAGTAATCATCAATGAAAGTGACAAAATACTGCATTCTCCACGAGCTTGTGTGGACATCGGTTCACACAGTCGAATGGACTAACTCCAACATTTCTTTGGCTCTATAACCCTTCGCTTTGAAGGGTCAGTCGACATCTTACCTTCTATACAGATTCGCAGACCGGGAACCGAGTAACCGTGAGATTACCCAACGCCCATTCTTAGCCGCCTTTGGATCCTATTTAGATTGATGTGACCTAATCTAAGATGCCGAGAAAAGTGGTGTCATCTTCATAAGAAAACTTTCTTTTAGGGTTTGTAGAAGATGCAACATAGTTATAGGTATTATGTTTTGCGTAAATAGTATAAAGCTTAATTATATAAAGTGCCAACACGATAACTTCGTCATTTCTTATGATAGAAACACCACTATCAAAAATAATGTAATATCCATGAGTAAATAATTTTGAAACGAAACAAGGTTCCACCAAAATCCGCACATATAAAACGCCTTTCAAACTAAAACTGTTGTCCCAAAACATAAAGAACATCTCCAATCGCAATCGCCTCGACTTTTGCGCGTTGCCCATGGAGATCGTTATCTCGCCATTATCTAGCTCCCTTGTCCGCAGAACCCCGCAAGGTGTAACAAACATGATCGACAGCACTCGTGTCTACTACCCAAGAATGGGTAGAACAAGTAGCTAAACATGTTTCCGTTACATTAAAGCAAACGGCGTACTGAGCCTTGAGCATAGGGCACTTAGCCTTCCAATGCCCGCCTTGCCGCACTTGAAGCACTTGCCTTCTCCTTCGCTTTTTCAAGCCTCCGTGGAAGCCATGTTCTTGCTCCCATTTCTCCCACTATTTCCTCGCCTCTACCACCTTTGGTGCCCCTTTTCTTTCCCATTTTGCAACGGAAAATTTGGGCCCTTAGATGTGCTAGCAAGAGCATGTGCTCCTTTTCCCATAACTCTTCCGCAGACCACGAGATCATTAAGCAACCGACTAAGTGTAAACTCGGTCTTGCTCATGATCGCATTACGCCGAAAGTTCTCAAAAGACTTGGGCAAAGTATTGAGGATGATATCGACCTTGGCTTCGCCGTCAATACCTCCTCCCAACCGATCAAGACTATCCATGAGATGAGTCATGTGGGAGATATGTTCATGGACCGAACTTCCTTCTTCCATCTTACACGCCAAGATTTCTCTCATTGTGTGGAAGCGGATCGTCGATCCGATCGCCCAAACTTACTCTCGAGACTTGACCAAATATCGCCACGCTCACCATCGATCGATGTCGCAGTTGCATGAGCCTTTGGACATAGTAGTCATCATATAGCATTTAGCCATATTGTTCGACTTATTCCAAAGTCCGACTCTCGCCGCTCATTAGTCGATCGTCGATGAAGTGGCATCGGTTTAGGAGTAGTGAGAACAAACATGTGTTCTTCAATGATAAGAACATATTCCATGTTTCGCTTCCACTTGATAAAATTTGGACGGATAACGGATTTTGTGCGAGCATATTGATAATCGTGTAAGAGACATATCCGTAATGATAATGAAAACACATAAGCATACGATCGCACATAATTGTAATAATAATATTGTAACCTTTTGATAAAACAATATTAATTGAAACCTCCAATCGCCCAAGGAATCCCACATGCAAGCCACGCGTGTGGACGCTACATGAACCCTCGACTGCACTAAAATATACCTTTAGTCATTTAATTTCAATCCATGTCAACTTAACCTTATGACAAATGAAATTAACGATTGACCTTACTAGACCACATCACTATCGCAAGAAGGACTTCATGAAGTTGTACTCGAGGTGATGTCTAAGCAATGACCACATTTTTAACAACGAGAAAATGAATTCTTAGAATTGGCATACTCACTAGACCATACCGCCCAATCCAAATTATTTTGTTATCTCATTTTATATCTATCTCTAGAGAACTTATGGAAATCGCACATGCAAGCCACGCTGTGGACGCTTACATAAAAATCCCACTTCTCAATAGATTTAAAATGTTTTATTTAGAAATCTCATCTAACAAACTTATGATAAACAAGGCAAGCAAGCCACGCTGTGGACGCCACTCACAAAGGCGTATCACTTTGTTTAGAGATTAAAAGTGGAGGTCTTGACATTTTAATTTGGAAAATTAATATGTCGGGTTGCTTGCTTAGTCTTTTGTTCAAAAGGTTTGTCCATGCAGATCACGTAATCCTAGCATGCTTGTCTATAGAACTCAACATGCAAAACATGCTCGAGTAATTCTAAAATATGCTTGAAAACGCGATAAACCTAGCATGCTTACTATGCGCACTTAAACACGTAAAACACTAAAAGGTTTGTCAACGTAATTTAAACATACATAGCATGCTATCGCATAATTTAAACATCCACGACATGCAATGAACGATAAAAATAAAATAAAACGCTCATCGTGGCCCACTCGTGGAACCCGACTTTCTTGCCTAATCTATTACATAGAATTACAAAGTACAAAATTAAACTTGACAAACGGCCTCGCGTGCACCCGCACGACCGGATTAAATCAAAACCTGGATTTGGGCCGGATCGGTGGAACGGGCCGATCGGGCCTAAAATCTGGAATCGGGCGTAAAAAATCGGGTTCGCATAAAATTGGGTTCGGGCCGGGTTTGGGTCGGTCGGCCCAAGATGGGCGGGTCGCGCACAGGGCACGCCCCATGCGCGCGCCAAAGACCACCGCCGCCTTCCTCACAAGCACTGGCGTGCTCTCGCCTCGCTGGCCGCCTCGCGATCGCGGACGACCGCGACCCACCGAGCTCACCCGCGCCCGCCGAACGTCGCCGAGCGCGTCGCCGAAGCGCGCCGGGGCATCCGCAAAAATCGCACGCCCGCATCACCTGCGCCGCCGAGACCTCGCTGAGGTTTCCGCGCGCTATGCGCGCCGTGGTCGAGAGCCGCCAGAAAATCGCGACTCGAGGTTTCGCGCGCGATTCGCGCCGAGCCCGCCGAGCGTGGACGAGCGCGCCGAGGTTTCCCGCGCGATAAACGCGCACGACCCGCATCGCGCCGCCGCCGCCAGCGCTACCCGCCGCGATGCGTCTGGCGCCGCCAAGGCCGCCGCCGCGCCGCCGAGGCTCGCCGCCACGCCGCCCCGCCCGCCCGCCGCCGAGAAAACACGCGCACGCTGGGCGACGTGACTGCGAGCGCCGCGCACGCGGGCATGCCGCCGCCGCACGCCGTCCGCCATGCGCCCGTGTTTCGACATCCTTCGTCATCTCGATCTTCGTGTTGCGTCTTCGTTTTTACTACGATAAGATTTACGTAAAATAAATCTAATCTAACCACGGATTTTCTCGTGGTGAAAACAATACCAACAAAACAAACGAGCCACGATGAACGATGATCCAACAATTAATTAAGCGCACGTAATAATCAAACGTGAATTAATCCAACAGAGCCAAGATTCTGATCCCAGGCTCTGATACCAATTGTAGGGAAAACTAGGTTTAGCCCTCGCTCGAGGATCTATCTTCGATATTTAATTCACCATACATTGATTATATACCTAGCATGCGCCTATATAATTAATTGCAACACGAGGGTTTTCTCGTGTTTACCTTTGGATCCGTAGAGGTCGGTCGAATAGACGAACGGATCGAACGGAACGAACTCGTGCTTTGACCTTCTGGACTGTATCCCGGTTGCCCAATCTCCAACGCCGAGTGAGGACGATCTATGGAGAATGCACCAGAAAATCACCCAATTGCTCTCTCAAAGCTCTCGAAAATCCTCACAAGAAAAGCTTGTGATTCTCGAAAATTGTAGGTAAATTGTGAGCATTAACCTAGACTTTATCTCTTACCTTATATTTATAATGCATTACCATAATCCCACAAGGAAAGGATTTATGCATATCCCATAAATATAATAATATCCTTATAGGATAAAGAGAATAAAATCTTTCCTTTGAGAGCTATGGGGCGCCGATTTCCTTAGTGCTACGGGCCTGGATGGGCCAGCCCAGGGATCAAATGCAAGGAATAAAGATGGGCCTCAAATAAATTAATTATCTTATGTTCAGCCCAGAACATAAATTAATTTATAAACATTTATTCATGCCACTAGAGAATAAATGTTGACTTACCCCTTTATTGCCGAAGGTGAGTCGAGCTTGCACTTAGACATTACGAATCCCGTATTTAAGATATCGAACGTCCATTAATTATTTATAGCATTCGATCGCTTAAAATAATTAATATCTTTAATTCCTTAAGTAGTACCACTCAACCTTATTATTGTACTTGAGCTAACTCAACCGCGGGGTTTAGTACAATAAACCTTTGAGCTCCTTAAGGGGACGCCATCATCCTTAACGGATACGTGACTGATATAGATAACTAGCATGACATACAAGCACCGCCACCACCCAAGATGCGGAGAATATTGGGTTAGAACATATAACCCTCACCCATAACAAGTCAAAGTGATGGTCAAGAACTCATACTCACCTAATACCTTATCGAGATTTAGATCATCGTGAAGTCACCGAGATCTAGGTTCTTCACTACGGTCGATAGAAGAACTCATCTCATCGTGATCCTTCAATACGCCGAGACGCATCGCATAGACAAGCAACCAAGTCAAGTCACTTATCTATACCGCAGACTTATACCGACAACTCGTCCTCAAGTTGTCTCATTTGTGAAACTTTTATATCTCATTAAGCTTCGACCAATCATACGTACTTTCGTGATCTTCTACACAATCGTATGATCTAACTTATATATGAGATAAGGGACACGATATATGCAATCAAGTATTCAATTCAGATAGGAGATTGTAATAGTGGTAACAGGAAACATTGTATACAAGCTCAACCAAAACTGCTTTCAGTATACAAATCCAACAGGGATACCATCAACTAAGGATTAGACCAGAGGATGTACCTAAAACGGCTTTCCGTACAAGGTATGGTCATTTCGAATTCATCGTTATGCCCTTTGGACTTACAAATGCCCAGCAGTATTTATGGATATCATGAATAGGGTATTTTACCCATACTTAGACAAATTTGTCTTTGTATTCATATACGATATCCTAATATACTCCAAGAATAACCAAGAACACAAAGAGCACTTGAGAACTGTGCTGCAAACATTGAGGCAAGAGCAACTCTATGCCAAGTTTAGCAAGTGTGAATTCTTGTTAGGTAAGGTGACATTCTTAGGTCATATCATGTCCGCCGAGGAAATCAAAGTAGACCCCTCGAAGATCGATACAGTTCGAGAATGGGAATCACCAAAGAACCCGAATGAAATTCAGAATTTCTTAAGACTTACCGGCTATTATCGAAGATTTATTGAAGGATTTTAAACGATAGCCCGACCCATGACCCAATTGTTGAGAAAATGAATCAAGTACACTTGGACCGCCGAGTGTGAGGCTAGTTTCCAGAGATAGAAGGAGTTGCTAACAAAGACTGATCGTAGTACCAAGCGTATAAAGAGTACACAATCTACACAGATGCTTCAAAGAATAGACTAGGATGTGTTCTGATGCAAGAAGGCAAAGTTATTGTTTATGCTTCAATGTAATTACGCCTACATGAGCTGAACTATCCTACGCACGACCGGAATTAGCGGTCGTACATGCCTTAAAGATTTGGAGACACCATCTCTATGGAGTTAGATCCGAGATCTATCTTGACCATAAAAGCTCAAGTATTTCTTTGAGTAGAAAGATCTTAACATGAGGCAACGTAGATGGTTAGAACTGGTGGAAGGTTACGACTGTGGTATCAATTACCACCCAGGCAAGGCTAATGTTGTAGCCGATGCTTTGAGTCGCAAATCCCACCCTAGTTTGGGATGTCTCCTCAGTCATGAAGAGACACTTATAAAGGAATTTCAGAAGATGAATATCGAAGTCATGGACCCGTCTCAGATGATAGAAGGTCGTATTGCAACGTTGATTGCAATCCCAGACTTAAGAGCCCGAATATTAGAAGCTCAGAGAAAGAGCAAGAAGCTAGAGAAAGTACGAGCAAAGATCAAGGACAACAACCACAAAAATTTCAAATAAGCAACAGATAACGTTTTGTTGTATGACGGAAGAGTGTGTGTTCCAGAAGACGAAGGGCTTAAGAGCGAGATCTTGAAAGAAGCCCATGAGATTTCTTACACCGCACATCCCGAAAGCACCAAAATGTACCAAGATCTCAAGGAGAAATTTTGGTGGGATGGAATGAAGCGAGACGTAGCTTCATTCGTAGAAACGTTGTTTGACGTGCCAACAAGTGAAAGCACTCCACCAACGGCGATCGTATGGAACCTTACAACCGTTGGATATACCGGAATGGAAATGGGATGATATCTCCATGGATTTTGTTACCGGGCTACCCAAATCACAAAGAGAAAATACCGCTATTTAGGTTATCATCGATCGTTTGACCAAAAGCGCCGCATTTTCTACCCATTTCGATAACACATGGATGCATGACTAAAGCACAACGGTTATGCTCGAGAAATCATACGCTTACATGGAGTTCAAGACTATCACGTCTGATAGAGATTCAAAATTCACATCCAGATTCTGGACGAGTTTACAAAAGGAATTGGGGATTCGACAACATTTCAGTACCGCGTTCCACCCACAAACGGACGGACAATCCGAGAGGACCATTCAGATGCTCGAAGACATGTTGAGGACTGTTGTCCTGGATAGAGGAGAAAGTTGGGAACAAGTGTTACCACTTGTGGAATTCGCCTACAATAACAGCTACCAAGAAACTATTGGAATGGCCCCCGTACGAAGCGCTTTATGGAAAGAAATGTCGATCACCACTTTATTGGATGAGGTGGGAGAAAGGAGAGTATTAGGACCTGACTCTGTGGGAGAAATGATCGAGATTATGAGACAGATCCGCCAACGGATCAAGGAGACCCAAGACCGACAAAAGTCGGACGCCGACAAACGTCGCACAGAGCTGCATTTTGAAGTGGGAGACAAAGTCTTCTTGAAGATTTCTCCATCAAAAGGAATCGTGAGATTGAGAATCAAAGGAAAGCTGCGACCACGTTTCATAGGACCCTATGAAATTTTGGAAAGGATAGGGCCAACAGCTTACAGACTGGCATTACCGCCAAGCTTTGGGAACGTACACAATGTGTTCCACGTTTCGCAACTCAGGAAGTACATACATGACCACAGCCATGTGATATCACCGACATATATTGTCCTTGATGACAATATGAGCTATGTGGAACTACCTACGAAAATCTTGGACCGACGTATCCAAAAGCTAAGGAACAAAGAGATACCGTTAGTAAAAGTTCTATGGCGACACCATGGACAAGAAGAAGCAACCTGGGAATTAGAATCAGCTATGAAAGAGAAATACCCAGATCTTTTCCAAGGTTAGCAAATTTCGGGATGAAATTTATTTTAAGGGGGATGGTATGTAATAACCCGAAAAATTTAAAACTTTTATTAGCGATGCTTAAACCAATTACTTAGAGTTCTAAGACCTTAATTATGTTTAAGGTGACCAACGAAACGAATTAGAATCGATTCGGAGATCGAAAACTAGAGAAATCAAAACTAGTGACTAGTCCTACCGGATTAGGGTTTTCTGAGTAGCCTGAACATAGAATGAAAGATCGAGAATGAATATAAAAAAGATTTCATTTCTAGAATTGTCTCGCGGAAACATGTGAGAAGCCAAAGAATTGGAATTTTCGGACATAATCGTCCGAATTAGGCCTCAAAAGTACTATTCACGAGCCGTATCAACTTTCAGTCCGTGCTATTCATGAAAATTTATGATAACAATCAAAATCATGAAGGAATATATTATTATGAATTTAGAATTCATAAGAATCAATTTCTGAACGAAATTTCTGAAGAACTTAATCGAACGCCGGGAATATATACCTGAAAAACCCTAAACTGATCCGAATAAACCGAAACTTGAACCAAGGGTCTAAATCAATAAGAAATGATTTATAAGACTCAAATAAATTATGAAATCTCAAGAATTCAATAGAATTTCGAATGAGCATAATTTAATCGTCGGACGTTGTTTTTCCGCGATAACTCGGAATTGACTTACCGGATGTCATCCGAACTTCATGAAATTATTATAAACTATGAAATAAGTCTTTTTAAGGTTATTTAAGAAAATAAAACCTTAAGGTTCTGAGAAATCAATCGAAAGCGAGATAAAATTTAAAGAGTCGGTATTAACATGCCAAATCGGGTAATTTGACTAGTCTCCTCCCAAACACCACAATGGGCACTCCATATAGGCTGAAACCAGCTCATTTGGATCAGATTTTACAGACCAAACCGTGCCCCCCCTCTCTCTCTCTATTTTGAAATTTCTCTCTTTTATTCTTCAAACTTTTAAGCTTTAATCCTTATTTTTCAACCCTCAGATAATTATTCTATGACCATAAAAAGGTAGTACTCATCATTCTCTTCATTGTTAATGGAGTATAATTTTTTTTAGATTTTTTTTTGAATTTATTTCATGAAGAACCCTAGTTTTGTGTTTCAACTAAAAGTGTTCTATTAATTGACTCATAATCGAATGAGGTGTTGTAGAGGGTAAGTTAACCCAAGTCGTCTCTCAAGAAAAACTTAACAGGGCTTATTGTTCATGTCAAACACATAAAGCGGTAAATCCTAAACACTCTAATACCAACATGGGTTTTTGAAGCAAACGGGAATTGAATTACGAATAATAAAACATAAAAGAAAGCATCCTAAATAGGAGTTGTCAATCACTAGTTGAGAACCTACGAAAACACGAATGCAGGAAGCTAAAGCATAGAACCAACTAAATTAAAATCACCAAACATGAAGCAATAAAATTCAACGGAAAGAAATTCAACATATTCAATGAAGAACGATTAAACACTCTACTAGAATCCAATATCAATTACATAAAATGTAATTTATCGAATGCCGAAACAAACAAAAACAATCAAGAAACCAATCATCCAAAGCCTACTATATAATTGAATCACATCATAAAGCAAAGCACGTAAATCGATCCAAAGGAATTCAATAGGAATTATAAAATAAAGTGCAATAATCGAAGCATGTAAATGATCCAAAGGAATTCAACATGAATGATAAAATAAAGTGCAATAATCGATGGAATGAAAAACAAGAATTATTACTATGTTTCTAACTCTGATGTTGCCTGAAAAGAAAGCTCCGAAATTGAATAACAATGCAAGCTTGGAAGTATCGAATCGAATAATACCGCGGAAGAAAGAACTGTCGAATTTTGACCTAAGCACGTATATATATATATATATATATTAAGTGAGTGAGCGCCGGTTGTGGATGAGCGAGCGCGGGGCGGAGACTTCTGTTCCCAAATTGAGCGCCGGTTGTGGATGAGCGCTCGTTGGTGGAGACGTTCTGTCTTAGAAGTGAGCGCTGGCTCGAAGTGAGCGGGAGCGCAATGGAGGTAAGCGGGCGTTCAGGCGTGAACGCATGAGGAAAAATGGGCGAGCGGGCGCTCGGGACACAGCGCCGGCCGGGGGCCGGACGGCCGCGCACGTTGAGCATCGAAGAGGGTGAGCGGGCGCTGAGCGGATGAAGCGCCGGGTGGACTCAGGCGTGCGTTGAGGCGAGCGCTGCGTGGAAGCGGCGCGGGTGGTGCGCGGCAGCGCTAGGGGTGCGCGGTGCTGGCCGAGAACGCTGGCGAAGCGCGCGATGAAGCGTTCTTGGCGCTGGGATGAGCGCTTGCGGCAGGGCGGAGCGAAGCGCCGAGCGCCGGCGGGCGACGGAGGCGCGGCACGGCGGGCGCCGGCGGGCGTGCGCGAGGTAACGGGCGCGCGGGCGCTGGCGAAGCGCACGCGGGACGTGGCGGCGTTGGGCGAGCGGCGGGCGCCGCGCGCGGGACGCTAGAGGCAAGCGTGGGTCTGGCGGGCACGACGGAGTCGAGGCGCACGGCGCGACTTTGATGATTCCCTCCGTTCTCCCTCGTCTGAACTCTAAATTGTGATACGTTTGCGCCTCTGAGACTCCTATCCAGATGCTCTTCAATATACTTTACTCTTGGTAGATCAATTTCATCCTATTTAATGCTGTTTTTCTACAAAATATCAAAATAAATCAAGTAAGTCCGAATCGATTAATAATAATCAAACCAACGGCATAAATAGGACAAAGCACTGAAAATAACATGCAAAACAATACCAAGAATAAGCACAAAATGAAACCAAACATTTTGTTCTTCATTTTTTTCATGACTTTTTAGCCACCAAATGCTCTCAAGACATGAATGAAATATACTTAGAAATATGTTGTAAGGTTGTGTTTAAAGTTTGAGAATTTTTGGAGCATGTTTAATATTTTTTGATTTTGTTAGAATTCTTTTCATAGAATATAAAGCATGCTTTTGTGAATATTATTTGATATTGTTGCTTGTTTATGTACTAGGAGCATGTAGAATAAATATGAGAATTTTTGAAATTTTTCTTGAATTTTTTTTATGAAGGCCGAGACCTATGTTGAAATTTTAGGCCATTGTTTTAATTTTTTTTGTTGAAAATAGTTGAGATATAGTGTTTAATATATGATATGAACATCATATATTAATCTTGAAATTTTTGAAACACATCTTCTATTTTCTTCAAAGAGGCCGAGTATATATATATATATATATATATACTATTGTTTGATTTTATTTATTGAAAATAGTTGAAATATAGTGTTTAATATATGATATGAACATCATATATTAATCTTGAAATTATTGAGACACTACTCTTATTTGTTCATATGTACCGAAAACTATATATATATATATTAGTTTTATTTGATTTTTATTTGTTGAAAATAATATGATATGTGATGTTTAGAAATAATATGAACCTATTATGCATTATTGTGAATTTATTGAACACATATGTAATATGTGTAAGGACAAAAAGAATTCCAAGTATTGGTTCATATTATAAATATTAGTTGATGTTTAATGTTAATATTACATGTTTATTGCATAATATATAGTGGAAATTCATATATATAGCCATCCAAGTTAAGGAATGTCAAATTATAGCCACCAACATAAAATGTCAAATTATAGCCAACTTACTGGCCCTATTGAGACTATTATCACCAAATAGTACACCATTTGGTTGGACCTATTGGTACTATTTGGTGATAATAGTCTCAATAGGGCCATTAAGTTGGCTATAATTTGACATTTTATGTTGGTGGCTATAATTTGACATTTCTTAACTTGGATAGCTATATAAAAACTTTTCTCTAATATAAACATATTGTGATGTGAATGGAATTTATTGAATATATATACATATATATAGTTATTACCGAAAATATATAGGTGGTGAAAAGCATGTGTTTTAATTTTAATATATGATATGAGAGGATATTTCATGTTTAGTATATGATATAAGCATGATATGATTTTTGTGAAATTTATTGAACACCAATGTTCAATAAATCATAAATACTGAAAATAATGGCTTATATTAACTCATGATTAAATTTTTATTTGATTATATTGAGTTGGTAATAAAATTCTATAGTATGATAGGAGCATAACATGATTTTATCGGAATTTATTGGATGCTTATGCTAATTATTGTTAATTATCGAAAACATAGCGAAATGGTTAAGTATGAGTTTAATCTTAATGGTAAATGATGCTATGATAGTTAAATTATAAGTTTGGAATGAATGGTTGTGATTGTGATGAATGAATGGAAAACTTATGCACAGATACACAATGGTTTTGCATTATGTTAGAAATTAGGGCTTTCTAATGCTTTAGAATAGTTATGTTGTGTATGGTATTGTATGGTGTTAAATGGTTATGTTTATTTTGTGCCGACAAATAAAACCCCAAACGTAAACAACAAAATACTTTATGTACGAGAATCCAAAAGAAATCGACAAATTTCGATAACTTAAGAAGGAATTAATGAGAATCGAAGTTAGACACAAATTAGGTTTTTCTATTAGCAATAGGATACTCAAACGTGAGATCCTAAGTAAAAGAAACCAAAAGCCGAGTTACGACGTTAATACTCAATAACGACAACCTAATACGATGTTAGATTAAGCGTTAAGACAACTTGACAACGAATAGCGATTATACAACTTATATAATCTCCGATAAGTTAAGAGAAACAAACAATGTCGTAAAGTGAAAACAAAGATTCGAACATAAGATGTCGATCCTTATGTCTCAAAGGTCGAGTTACTATTCCCAAAGAAATTCATCTATTCCTAAGTACTTACTTACATGATAGCATGTGATCATTTGAATCATAAGTCAAGACTCCCCTTTTATTCGTCGTGCTAATACGATAAGTCGTCAAACATAATCTACTAGCACTACAAGAATTTTGCTCATAGACCACACGTCATAGACCACGCAAATTAGTACTAAAGTGGTCTATTATGACATAGACAACGGGGGTGGTGAAACGCGTGGTCTATAACCATATTTTTAACGGTTATAGACCACGGGCTGAAGAGAACTGCGTGGTCTATTAGCGTTTTCATATGATAGACCACGGTGCCTTACCGCGTGGTCTATTAGCGATAAATTTTATTAACCACGGCTTTTTCCACGTTGTCTAACATCCACGTCGACTAAATACCACGGGCTTAGGCCGCGTGGTCTTTCGCCACTTAGCCATGTGGTCTTTTAGCCCATCTTCATGCCTTAGCTAATTTTTTTTACTCACACTTAATTAATTTGGGAATACCGAAAAGGAAGGAAATTGCATGCGAAGAAGAAACAACCAAAGAATCGAAGTGAAAAAGAAAATTAGAGAATAGTTAGGCATGTCATGGCGGATTACATGATTCTTCCGACGAAGACGAACCACAAATCCCGCTGCGGCGAGGAAAATATTGAACAAGTACAAGAAAACCCTGAAAACGACCATGTTTTGAGGGACCTGCACCAACCCTTCCACTGTGACTCCAATTGACCTCCCAATTTATACCCACAAGAGGTAATTGGCAAAGACTTCATTTGTTTTTGTTTTTGTTTTTTTGGTATTTTAAAGTTCAAATTGAGGTTGCTGTCAATTTGTGTTAGATGCGTGCGAGGTTTTGCTCTTAGGAAAGAAATGTTGGAAACGGTTCAAGTATTGAGGGCACTGTTAGAGCTAAACCTGTTGGTTGAGAATCTAGTTATTGTCCTGTTTTCTTTTTGTTTATTTGTGATGTATAACGTTTCAATATTGATCTAATATCTTCCTTTTGGGGATAGATGAAATGATTTGAAGCTTAATCTATAAAGACAGCAGATGATTTGAATTGTGTCACAGTTCACAAATATATCTGTGAGCCTCTGAAAAAAGTGGAAAAGGTGAGTAAACTATTGAAATTCAGCCGCATAATGTCTTGGTGGATTGATGATTTGATATTTGGTATTAGGACTCATGATTGGTGAGGCGCTTGCTAGTCTATAATGTATGAAAATATAAGTCACAAGATCCTCTTTGGGATTCGTAGTTCGACTCAAGTTCTTGATATTGAGCATCTGAAGTGTTGTTGTTTCAAGATAATTTGACTTATTTGTAGAACTTTTTGTTGGAATCAGGGCGGTCTCTTGCCCCAACAATTGGAAAATAAATGAGTAATGAATGATGTTTCGATTCTATTCTACCTTCAATCTCTATTCTTGCGTGTATTTCTTTATTGGTAGATCTTTTTGCCCTTATTCCTTTTTGTCTCCGGCTGATATGGTACCTATGGGAACTGGGTTATTGTGTGATCCTTGATTGGATAAAAGAATTGCTCCTCCAAGATGTAGTATGATTGCAGGCCTAGTAATGATCTATTGATTTCAATGCCAGAGTATCTCTTTGCTAATACCATAGGTAGAAGTCTTGGGGAAACACTGAAAGAAACTAGCTTATATTTGTGAGGTAGCATGCCATCTTTTAGATGTTCGATCTTGGCATGAAAAGTGATAGTTGTGGTTTTCTGATGAAGTCCTCAAATTTGTTATTTGTGATGCCAGGATCTTGACAAGTTTGAGGCCACCTCCAAGAAAAGTTAATACTTGGCAAAACTAATACGTGTATTAATTTAGCTACAAAACAAGAATAGCTTTATGCTTTTCCTTAATAGAGAGAATTACTATGTCTATACTGATGCTCTGAAGCATCATGGCTGTAATACCCCAAAGATTTAAAGTCTAATTACGATAATTAAAAATCGAAAATTAGGGTTTCGTCTCAATAATCGAATTAGTAACTTATCGAATATTGATTTCGATTATTTGTGATATAATGAATTATTGTATCATATTCACTAATGATTAGTGAATCAAGGAAAATAATTATAAAATTCTTTCGGCAGTGATATTTTAACGTCGATTGAATATCGAAAGTTAATATTACGTGAATTTTTCTAAGTGACGAAGCTTAAAATTAAATTTCATTATTAATGAAATAAATTAATAAAGTGATTACGACTTTATTACGACCATTTTGAGATGGGTCGATTATGGACGTTTTGAGACGTTTCAAACGTCAACGTTTTGAGACGATTAGAAAATTAAGTCTAATGATCAAGGAATTATAATATTTAAATTCCTATGATTATTTTATGTAATAAGAGTATTATTTAGCATTAGAATATATTTGTGACGGGTCTGGCCAGCCCATATGACCAAAGAAATCTCAGTAGTCGTCATTCTGGTCTTCGGACCCCAGATCCCAATTATTCAGTATACAGAACATATGGATCCAAATTGTAAAATTTGTTATTTTGAATTGGGAATCCATACCTCTTGAAAGTTGTCATGATGAATCCTCTTCGATCCTTAAAACCAATGAGTGATGAAGGTTAACTTACCTTGCCACCCGAGTTTCGAGTTAGTAAGTGATAAACATCAGGTGTGATGTAGGTTGACTTATTTTAGTCACCTAAAAGTTTCAGATCAGTAAAGTGATAGATATCAAGAAGTTATGATGAAAATAAGATCTCGATGAGACGAGATGGATTGTCCCCTATGATGCACATTGATGCAATGACCCTTGATGGGCTTTTCAAAGATTGATAACAGTGAAGTTATACCTTCATGTGACTGTTATAATAATAAAGTTATGAATGAGATACTCTTTAGCATTGAATGCAAGAGTAAAGGTAAAGAAAGGTATATGATATTCATGGGATATAATTTTCCTTATTTATGTCATAATGAGAGAGATTACAACTTATCTTTAAGATAGTTGTTTGTTCTTAAATCCTCCTTAGTAGGTTGGACATGTTTAAAAGAATGAAGATGCATGCAAAATATTCTTTTCAAATGATATATATATATATATATATATATATATATATATATAAAGAAATGATAGCATCTCGGATAATAAACCTCTCGCTTTATACCCCAATCAATGAGATAATGTTTGAGCATAATCGATTCCAAGTAATTGAGACTTGGTTAAACCAATGATAATGTGATTGATTTAATCATAATCATTGAGATGCGTGAATGACTAGGATAGCCCTAGCATGTAAATCAAGTATGGAGAGAATATCTCCAAAGTGAAGACATGGTAATGAGATGCTTGGAATTAAAGTTATGATGTACACATGTACTACCTTGCCAAGCTATATGTCAATAATGACAGTTCTAATCCGAATGTGAGAACCGAAGTATAATGACAGTAATATTGCTTTCAGATACCATGTTTAAGAAAAAAGGAATATTTCCAAGAGAACAAATGAAACGATTCACATGGAAGGATCTTAAAGTGAATCTAATTGGGAGGATTATCCCCCATACTTTTGTGATGATCAATAAAATGAGATATTAAGTATCTCTGACATTGAAATGAAGTAATCATTGAATGTCGAGAAATGGTAAAGATGTTTGACGTCAAAGCAAAAGTATGATATGTCCTCAGTGGAACAAGGATTTTATCCTATGCGAAATTGCATGATGGATCAATAAAGAATGTTAACAAATGATGTATATCCTAAAAGGATATTACAAATGAAGGCACTAAATGTCGGAATAAGGATTTCTCTGGAAAAGAGTTTAAAGTAAGAATATATGAGAGGTATATTCCTAAGATCGATAAAGTGAAAAAGGAAATTGAATCATTCATACTGGATTAGGAATGAATGATAGTGTCAGATACTTCACGATCTCTACGATAAGATTAAAATTATCGAGATATCAATATCAAAATAAAAAATAAAAAATAGGTTGATGTAGATCCAACCGCAAAATGCTATTGATAAAGGAATAACTGTACTGACAACCGAGAAGAATATGGCAAATAGAGTAACAAGAGGCCATGACAAAGGAACACAATGTCCAAGGGCAAGGACAATGATATATGAAATAGATGTTTAATTGAATAGACGGGAACACCGTAGACCCGAGCCTATACTTCGTACCGAAAACAGAACGAACAAAAACCAGGAAGGCCTAATAGATATGAGAAAAACTTCTCAGCATACCTATAATATTTTGTTCGATATAGGTGCTCCACATTCTAACATCGCACAAGTATGTGCAGAAACGATAGAACCCAATTCAGGATAAACGAATCAAGATATGAAAAATCTCTTCACCTATATGAGAATTATGGTCGTCGAAGGTGTTGCTCAAACTTAGAATTGGACCTAGGATCACCTGAGGTTCTAACAAATGATTTGGATCATAACACTTATGTGGAACGTAGATATAATTCAAGAAACAAAAGTTTCGAAAATGGATGTCACTCACGTGATTAGAGACATGGACATAGTCTCTTCAATTGAAATTTTACGCGACAGGATATTAGTATCCACTATTGCTTACGCGAATTAATTTAGAGCAATATACAAATGAAGATGTAAAACATTAAATGGGAAATAAGAGATGGCAGGAAAATGGAGTATTACGGGTAAAAAGTTAACCACAAGGCCTATAAGTTTAGAACTCACACGGGCGATCGGCTCTTTCATTATAAATTGGGCATGAATTTAGGACAGTTTTTGAGGAATTTCGCACCTTTGGAAGGATGTCAGAATTATGGAGTGACGGATGAGGATGGTATCCAACAACTCATCCGTCGTTTGCCAACAGTTAGCGCGAATTTTGCAAAAGAAGTATCAAGAGAATATATTCTCCATGCAGAAAATTCCAAAGTTTGGGCAAACTTACCAGGATTTGTCAACAGCTCAAGTATACATATAATGCGTATGGAACGGCACCCATGAGCACTTGTCCCGTCCCGCAAGTTACAGCAGTATAAAGGAATGGTTGTACCGATGTTCCAAACGCCGCCCACGCCCCGTGTCGTCAATTATACCGAAGAGACGAGAATGGCAAAAGGACAGACCTTATCGCCCTCGAGGATTAGGGGAATTACCACTACCAACTTAACCTTACTTTTTGATAAAGGAAACACACACACTGGTATCAAGAAGAAACAGGAGTCTCGTGACTCGGCTCTTTGAAAGAGATAGATCGTCGGAGATTTGAGGCAAAACGTACCTGGAGAAAGGTAACTTTCCAAATAAGGAGTACGATTCCGACGAAGGCCACTCCGAGACATAAAATCCTATGATAATATGAGACTTATATGTAGATAGTGGATCATGTTGTAAATGGTATGGTTAGGATGTATAAAATAAACGTAGTTGGTAATATCTTTTTCTTAATATGTTGAAGTGGTGTCAAAATTTGGAGTGTAAATAGAACTAGACGCCATGTAATCAGTCGGCTTGATAGACCGATCCTCATAATTAATGAATGGAAAGTCCACATTGAGGCATTTTGATGAGATATATGATATCGTTTTCGTAGAATGGTGTCTGGTATAGGAAAACGAATTGTTCCGAATAAGATATGGTTACTATGAGATTATAGTTATGCCATTCGGACTAACTAATGCACCAGCTTTGTTCATGAACCTCAAAAATCGAGTATTCCACACGTACTAAGGCAAAAATTGTCTTAATCTTTATGAATGATGTTCTTATCTTTTCAGAGAACGAGAAAGAACATAAAGAACATCGGAGAACTGTCTTGCGAACATTAAAAGTTAAACAAATTTTTGCCAAGTTTAGTAAATGAGAATTTCGGCTTAAAGAAATAATATTCCTCGGGCACATTGTGTCTTCAGTAGGAATCAAGGTGCGTAAGAATGGAAGTCGTCAATGACCTAAAAGGAGATCAGGAATTTCTTAGGTAAATTGACTACAATCGGAGATTCATTGAGAATTTTCTAAGATAGCAAGGCCGATAACGCAACTACCCCAAAAAGGAATCAAATTTACATGGAGAAATAAATGTGAAGCCATGTATTAATGTAAGAAGAATAATAGCTTATGCGTCAAAATAACTTAGACCTCATGAATGGAATTACCCAACTCACGACTTGAAATAGCAGCAGTAGTATACGCACCAAAATTTTGGAGACATTTCCTATATGGAATAAGTTGTGAGATCTTCACAAACCATAAAAGTTTGAATTATTCTTCGAGCAAGAGACTTGAATATGAGATAGAAAAGATGGCTCGAATCAGTAAAAGATTACAATTGTGATATAAATTATCACCTATGAAAGGCTAATGTAGTATCTAATGCCCTAAGATGTAAACTTCAGTCTAAGTTATGATGTATCCCTATAAGAAAAGGAAAACTCATCAGAGAGTTTAAGAAAATGAATCTAGAAATAGTTGAGCAACCATAGACGATCATGAGCCGTATTGCCACACTCATGATTACGATGACATTCGAGAAAAGGGATAATAAAATAATAAAGGAAAGATGAAAGATATGAAAGAATACGAGCTAAGAAGAGGAACGAAGGGTTGACGAATTTTAAAGAAGCGCCGAACAATATCATATTGTCTAAGGAAGGGTTATATATATTTAAAGCAATAATAAGCTTAGAAATGAAATCATGAGTGAAGCTCATGACCTTTCTCATACCGCCCAACCAGCAAAGATTAAGATATATTATGATTTACGAGAAAAGTTAGTTAGTAAGAAATGAAATGAGATATAACCACATTGTCGAGCATTATCTCGGTTACCAACAAGTGAAGGCATTGTATCAATGTCCTTATAAGAGGTTATAATCTCTAAGATACACAAATGAAAATGAAATGACATAGCAATGGATTTTATGACGGGTTTTACCAAAGTCATAAAGAATAACATCGCTTATATGGGTAGTAGTGATGACTCACCAATTATGTTCATCCCCGCCTAATCGATGACTCATGGATCTAAAAAGTTAGCTCACCGTACATAAAGGAAATCGTATTAACAGGGGGTGGGTACCAAAACCTATCGCTCAGATAGAGACTCCAAGCTCACCCCTAGATTTTTAAACTAGCTCACCAAAAAGGGAGTTAGACAAGGATCGAACCTTAACATAGATGTCCACTTACGGACGTATGAATGATAAAAAGGACGATATGGACTTTTAAGGATATGATGAAGACATTAATGTTAAATCAAGTGCAAGTGGGAATATGTTTTACCACTTGTTAAGTTCACGCACACACCATAGTCGTCAAGCAATGATCAATATAGCCATATGAGGCATTATGAGGAAAGGAGTATCGACCACCACTTTATTATAATAAAGTAGGTGAGAGAAAGTATAAGGTCCTGACGACATAAATGAACTGATCAAGATATCAGCCAAATGAGGCAAAGAATAAGAGGAGCTCAGACGGATAAAAAAGTCTTACCGACACGCGTGAGATCTAAACTGCATTTTGAATGCGAAAATAAAGCTTCTTAAGATTTCTCCATCGAGGAAAATTATAAAGTTCAAGGTACAAGGAATATTGAGATCACGTTCTATAGGACCTTACGAGATCCTATAAATGATGGGCCCAGTAGCCTATAGATTGGTACTTCCACCAAATTTGGGGAATGTAAGTAATGTTTTTCCACGTGTCGAAGATAAGGAAATACGAATATGACCCAAATCATGTGATCCGCCATGATGACGTGATCCTTAACTCAAATACGAGTTGCGATGAAAATCTACGACATTTTGATCGTACGATTCAACGATTGAGAATCGAGTTTGGGTCTTTAATGAAAGTCCAATGGAGAAACCATGGACAAAAGGGAATCACGTGGAAAATTAAAAATGTTATGATGCAAAGATACCCCATACTTTATGAGGGATGCAAATTTCGGGATGAAATTTCTTTTAAGGGGGGTGGAATGTAATACCCCGAAGATTTAAAGCCTAATTACGATAATTAAAAATCGAAAATTAGGGTTTCGACTCAATAATCGAACTAGTAACTTATCGAATATTGATTTCGATTGTTTGTGATATAATGAATTATTTTATCATATTCACTAATGATTAGTGAATCAAGGAAAATATTTATAAAATTCTTTCAAGAAGTGATATTTTAACGTCGATCAATATCGAAGTTAATATTACGTGAATTTTTCTAAGTGTGAGCTTAGAATTAAATTTAATTATTAATGAAATAAATTAATAAAGTGTTTACGACTTTATTACGACCATTTTGAGATGGGTCGACTATGGACGTTTTGAGACGTTTCAAATGTCAACGTTTTGAGACGATTAGAAAATTAACTCTAATGATCAAGGAATTATAATATTTAAATTCCTATGATTATTTATGTAATAAGAGTATTATTTAGCATTAGAATAATGCTAGAGAATTAAGGAATAATTATTGAATAAGTGTACAATTTTCGAAAACCCTAATTTCGAAAATTATGGTTTTGACACATGAATCATTCTAATTATTTTCCTATGATATAATTTATCATCTAAGACATACATAATGTCATATAGATATTAAATGCAATAAAATGAATTGTTTAGCACTTATACACTAAAAGTGCCGTGTCTTTGTATTATGATGAATTGAAAATTTGTGATCAATTATCATGTACGTGAATAATGTGTAGTGGTATATGAAATAGTGAGATATATTTAGCACACAAAACAAGATGATAAATGAATGAATCAAGGAGATGTGTAGGAAATGAAAGAGTGTATATTGACTTTGAGGTTAGAAGATTTATTGAAACTCTTTTGATGCCTTTAATTGCATTTGGCAATGTAAATATTATGTATCATGCATAAGACAATTTTTAAAAGCTTCTCTTTAGTAAGAGAGAGATGACCACGGTAATTACTTGCAAAGTGTGAGAATTATTTTATTTTAATCAATGCTTTGTAAAGAGCATTTAAATTGTGTAAGTTGATGTCTTGCATGAATTAGAGTGTAGATATTATACATTATGGAATAAGACAAATTAAAAGAACTCCTCTCTTGTTCAATAAAGTGACCGACGTCCACTTTGAAATCAAAATGAAGGATTTTATTCCATTAATTTGAAGTGATGGTCATTTACTAGCTAAGTAATGACATATTAAAGTGAAGTGAGTCACAAGGTAAATTTTGTCATGCTTTGTATTTGTGTGTTTTGACCGAGAAGAATAGGTTTGAATTTAAGTGTGTTACTTGCTTTAATTCTTTTAACTCTAAAGTGTACATAAGTAATAAGATAAAAAGAAACAAAGCATCACTTCTTCAAACCATGCTATTGCCGTGAACATTTGAGGAAGAAAAGAAGGGTGTTCTTCATATTTTAAATCCCAAACCTTGATACAAAAATCCTTGCATAAAAAAATCGACACCGGTTAAAAGGTTAGGAATTGAACGCTCTTTATTTATACGTTAAAAATTTTGAATTCCAACCGTTTGATTTTAATATATATGCATATGTTATTAATGTAAAAATGTGAGGAATAATGTTATAATGATTAGTGGCTTGTTTATATTGTTAAGTATTATCATATGTTATGATTTAAGTGCAAGCTAAGCATGTTATGATTTTTCTATGATGATCGAAAATTACTAGAGTTGAATTGTTGATGGATTAGTGATCTATGGTGATAATAGAACTCAAGTAAATTATTTGGAAATTTTTTAGAAATTATATGCAATTGTTTTGTAATTGCCGAAAATAATTAAAGATGATATGTTAAGGTACAAATTATGTTTAAGTAAGATTATAGCATATTAATGTTGTATGGCCTTAATTAGGTGTTATGGGAATTTGTTAGAATTTTTAGAAAATATAAGCTCATGTTGGAGAAATTTTCGAGACCTACTAAGGTTGGGTATTGAATTGTGAATTGTAAATGTTGGAAATTATGTTATACTAATGATATAGGATGATAATTATAGGTAGTATGATTTAATGGGAATTTTAGAAAAATGTTTGGATAATTTGGTGTAAAAACCGTGAGCTTCAAGGTGTAGGAAAATGATGTCCAATTTTCCTATAGCCAATGTTAATACATATTAATGATCCTATGATGATAAAGATTACTATATGAATTTAGAGGAATTTTTGGAAAGGTTTAAGAATATTATTCATAAAAACCGTGAGCTATAGGTGAAATATTAAGGGTTTTAAATCCATTTTATCAAGAAAAATAATATGTTATATGTCTAGAAATTATTTTAGACATATTAAGAATTTATGGGATTTTATAAACATAGTATACTATTGTAATATCCCGTAATTTTAATACAGGATTACGATAATAAATTCCATAATTAGTACTATTAATTCAATAATTAAAAATCTTAATTAGTCAACTCTTGACTTTGACCAAATATAATTGATAATTTCTGTATGAGATTCACTGAAGCTTAGTGAATTAAAGAATATAATTTCCAATATTCCTTCAAACGTAATTTTCAAACGTCGAATAAATTCGGCAGTTACGTCTTACAGTATTATTAAGCTATTAAGCTTAATTTCGAAATTCCTATTATTATAGGAATAAATAAAGTTGTAACAAACTTTATTTTAGACGTTTTAGAGATAATTCGTCTATAAGAATTTTGAGACGTTTTAAACGCTTGCTTTTAAAGAGATAGTCGATAACTCAATAAATGATCTCGGAATTATAAAATTCAAATTCCTATAATTATTTTATTATATAAGAGCATTATTTATCACTAAATAATGCTAGAAAATTTAAGAATGAGATGTACCATATTTTGATAATTTTCAAAATATTTAATTCAAAATTGTGGTTTTAATATCTAAGTTATTTTAAATACTTATCTATGGTTAAATTTATTATCTAAGACATATAATATGTCACATAATTATGTAGTAGCTATTTTATACAAGGAAATAAAATATTTGGGAATACCTTAGTGAAAATCGAAAATTAGGGTTTTCTAAGTACAAATTAATTTTTATTCTTATTTAATTAATGATGTATGATAATTATTATATTATTATGATGTCATTAAGGATAAAATGAGGTGTATTACAACTTGCACAAGTGGGGGTGCACTTGTACTCAAAAGTGGCGCCAATTTTAGGTTATTAAGCATGATTTTATGTGATAAACATTATCCTATAATTAAGGATAAGGTATGAGTTGGATCTTATCCTATATTAGGTGTAAGTGGACATAGTTATCAAGTGGAACAAGTAATCCTAGATTCATTGTATGAGGCGAAACCTTACAATAAGGTTAAAATTTATTTAATTTCATACTATATAATAGTGCCATTTGTATAGTTGAAATATTCGACTTTCTAAAGCAACTTTATACTATAATAATAATATGATAATAATATAATATATAATATAAAATTAAATAAAACCTAGTCTAAAATATAGTAGTAGCGTAAACTACATAATGGGGTTTAGTGTTTTAATTCTTGTAAATTTTGATAATTATGATATAAATTTTTAATTAATATAGTATAATAAAATATATATAGTAATAAAACAAATAAAAAAAAAATCCTAAGGCCTATTGAATGTGGGCGATATATATATATATATATATTTTATAAAGTGTTGATTTTAATTTAACCTATGGTTCAATGTATCTAATTAAAGGATAAGGTAGCAAGTGGGGTGAGTCAGATAAGATAAGATTCTCGATAAGATATGATAAGGTTAGGGATAAGATTTGTAACAAGTGGATCTTAGATATTTTCACATATTAATAAAAAAATAAGTAGCCTAAGTCTATAAATACCCATGAGAGCCTTCATTTGTTCACCACACACCAAAGTTTCAAAATTATAAGGAGAGGAAGAGAGTGTTCATCTTGTGCAGAAGAGCTCAAACTTAGATCGACTAGCCGACGCCGATCAAATCTATACCGATTAAAAGGTTAGAATTTTACGAGCCTTGTATATCGTTAGAATTTATGTTATGTTTAGTTTAATCATATGATTTTGAAAATTATATAACTCATGCTAATATGTTTAGATATTACATTTATATGATGTTATTAAACATGTATTATAATTATATCACAAAATTAAGCATGCTATGTAATTTAAAAATTGGACCAAAACTTAGGGGATGATATGTTGATGATTTTGATTTTAATTGTTGATTTGAGCATGGAATAATAATCTAGGGTACTAAATAAGTTTTATATGAATTTATATAGAATTTTTGGAGAACTTTAGTACCTAAGTCCAAGAATTTCGAAAATTATAACCTATGATAGAAGGTTATGATATAAATCATATTTAAGTGTCATCATATAATTTTGATGATGTAGATTCATAATATATGGTTGTATGAATTTATTCGAATTTATAAAATTATTTGGACCTAAGTCGAAATTTTGAAATATGACTTAGGAACATTAAATTCAATAATTCATAATAAATAACAATTATGTTATAATAAGGATAATTAAGGGTGATTAAGTATTTTGTGAATTTATCGAATTTTGAAAAATGTTTAGTGGATTAATCAAGTGACCGAAAATTATACCCTAAGTATATTAATGTTATAAATTTATTTTATCAAATATAATTACATAATATGATCTAAAATAATGTTTTAGACATAGTATGATTTTATGGGAATTTTGGAACAAGAATTGCACATAAATGATAGAATTTCATAAATAATGAAAAAGTCAAATGTTGACTTTTGTCGACCAAAGTCAAAATTGTTGACTTTTTGTCGACTTGGTCAAAATAGTTGATCAAAACGTCGACCAAGGTCAACGGGCACGCAATCGATAATACGTGATCTATGCGACGAAGACGCTTAGTAAGAATGTACCTTACATTACATAAGTACATTAAAACGCATATTATATACTAAAAGATAAAATATTCCTTATAATTTAAGAAAATTTGTAATCAACATCAATTGATTAGGAAAACGTCAAAATAAGTCCGGCGATAGCCTTATTTGATGCATAGAACGTTATAGACTATGTTCGTCTCTATCGAACGTAACCGACGTACTAAAATAATTCTAACATTAAGGCGATACGCGGATCAAGCGCCGACGTAAGAAAAGGAGACCGTAGTATAACGATCTTCGTATACGAGGTGGGCTTTACTCGAAAACCTTTTTATTTACGATGCTTTCTTCGAAAAGTATTTATTTACAAAGCTTTCAATTGAAAATGATTATGAACTGTTATTCAATTACATGCCCAAAATATTTATGTTTTAACGTATGTATCCTATCATGTGGTTGGGCGAGCCAACTATGAAAGTGAATCAGTTATTGGGTAGCTCCCAATTTTTAAAATCGATATCGGATCTTAGTCAGATGCAGAATTCCTGACTAAGGTTAACGTGTACACCGCCATGATCGTGAGCCGTTAGCAACATCATCGGCGGTGGATCCTAGTCAGATGCAGAATCCCTGACTATGTGATTGTGAGCCGTTAGCAACATCTTCGGCCGATCACGGCGTCGGTAGAAGGAGGCCTACTTCTACGACGTGAGATCAGTTATGAAAAGTTATGTGAATGATACGGATCATACGAATCAGAAAATGCCTGGCCAGGCGAATCTTTTGAGAAATGATAAAGTATTTTGGTATTCACGAGTTATTTCAACTAAAACCCTCGTGTTATACTCATGGGCAGTGTAATTTATTGAAATGATTTTGGCATGAGTCCACTAAGTGCAATCTTGTACTTAGCCCTGCATGTTTGTTTTAAATGTGCGAGTTGAAATGATGGATGGACAAGTGTTGAGCGATCGAAGTTTTTGTCACTAATAGTTTACCTGGACGATATCGTCATATATGCATCCACATGCTTTCCACTGCTCAAAACACTTTATTATACTATTTTGGATATTTCTTATGTTACCTTCGATCGGTTGAATCCTTTTGTTGATGATCCGTTGGTCCGCTTTGTATGAAATCGTTATATATTTATCTATAATAGTTTCAAGTCTTGAAAGATTGTTGGTCATTACGTTCTTAATTCCCTGTTTAATAGTAACAATCCCGTTAATCCGTACTTTAGATTGGCGGGCTGTTACAGTTGGTATCAGAGCGAGGTTGTCCTTTGAACCCTAAAACTTTCTTTCCAAAGTTAAGTCTAGATTGAGTCACTAGACTTCTAGAAATCAGCTGACTATGCTCAAACACTCCATCACATCAAGCTCAACCGGAAAAGAGGTAAATTATTTTCTCAGTTTTGAGATTGAAAGAAAAAAGTTTGAAATTGAAATCTTTAAAATGAGATTGAACTCATATTTTGAAAGCAGTGAAAGTTATGAAAGTTTTGGAACGTTTTCCAAAAAGGATTTTTCAGTGTTATGTGAAAAGTTGACAATTTTATGTCAAAAATGATACAATAATAAGTTATCAGTGGTATGAGACAGAGTTTACAGACAATGAGAAACAGTTGGCATGATAATGTCAAAAGTGATGCTTGAAAGTATGAATACCGAAGTTATGTTATGACTTTTGAAACATTTATTTCAAAGTTTTACAGTTCATTTTGAAAGTGGGTATGTTTTCACAACAGAACTTAGATGCTCTAAGAAGCATGCTCACCTCTTGAACATAGAAGTATGAGTTAGAGCTTAACCCCTTTGCGAGAACAATAGTGAGATATCGATTTACTAAGCGAACGAAAAGTCGGTTGAAAACAAACTCGAGTTTTCAACGAAAGGATGACGAAAGCAAAAGAATGGATCAAAGGTGCAAGACGCATGGGTTCGATAAGGATCAAAAGAAGCTAAACAAAGTTTGATAAAACCTCGACGAAAGCAGAACATGAGCTCGCACTCGTCTAGAAATGAGAAGTTCACGGCGCATGGTCGCGCAGGCAGAAAACTGCACTGTGCAGTGTTTTTGTTTTGACCCGTTCTTATTCGTTTGAACTCCGTTTTGCAAACGGTTTTCGCTCACGTACTCTTATCACAACGAACTTCATTTCATATGAAGGACAGAAATCCTGAATCCTTCTCTAGAATCCGTGGGGGACAGTTGAAGTTAAACTGAAAATTTTTGCTAAGAACAAAGAACTTAGAGAGTTAAGAGTAGAAATCCCATAAGTAAAATTAGGATATAGAATGAACGTAGGATCTTTGATGTAAACATTTATCTGCCTATCAGATGTGTTTGCTTTATCTGCTTAACAGATATTTTCCATTCTTTTATCTGCTTATCAGATATAGATAGACTTACGCTAGTATTATCTGTGTAAGATGGCAAGGCCGTATTACTCACCAAGGCGAAGGATAAGACCAAGGTTCACACCAGGAGAAGTGCTTCAAGCTTATCGCACTTATAGCATGAGTTGGGGCGACAGTTTAGGCGAGTTCTTGATGAGCTATCTACGATTATGGATGGACGCCCATCAGTACGGAGTGACAGGATATGACGGCATCAAGCGTTTACTCACTCGATTGCCAGTTGATTGGGAAGATTATGCAAGAGAAATATCGGGCGATTATATATATCGTGCAGGCATTGACTATGATTTGATCGGAGACCTACCGAGGTTTGTCACCATCTCATATATGTCTGGTGTATATAGGGCTGCACCAAGAGGGCCTATCCGCCACCGAGGAGTACACTTGGCGGGGCGACACACCGAATGGTTATACGGAAGTTCCTCGAGTGGTCAACCCTGCAGTGCCAAGGTTCTTGGAAGCGGGAGATCGACCCGAGCATGTGACGAGGGCATCGCAACCCAGGTCATTGGGAGTGCCGCTTCTTCCCTATGACGTTCGGACATCCGACGCGATCGGCACCACCCGCCCACCACCAATGACGGCACCCTATCACGAGGGACATCCATAGGGGCACATGATCATCAGGAAGATTATGTTCCTATGCGAGACGTGTATGCTGTAGGTGATGATGGAGCTGGACCGTCACGTAGGCGTGCTCGAGAGGAAAGCTCGGAGGAAGAATCCGAGGAGGACCCCGAAGAAGATCCAAGTGAAAACGGAGCTGCAAGAGAAAACCATAGGAACATGGACGAGAATGAATATTAGTATACGAGTAGTATGTAATATGTAGTAGCGATGTTAACAAAGTTATAGAAGCATAGTATTTTGAGACGTCTTATAACCAGTATGTAGTTGACAGAGGTTTACATAGTACAGTGTGTACTTAGCTTTCTTTTGCGCTTAATGACTTGTACAGAATAGTCCTCTTTGAGGCAAATTTTCCATATATATATATATACATGATGACCCTAGATGGGCTTTTATGGCAACAAGTTGTGCAAAAAGAACGATGGTTGTTTAAAGTTGTTTTACAATACGATTGTATAAAGATGTTATGAATATTCAATTACGATGAACGTTATATAAACACTAACTACGTCTTATTAACAGAATGCCGCCCAGACGTGCACCTCAGCAAGAAGAAAGGGGCAGAGGTAGAGGAAGAGGTAGGGGCAGAGGCAGAATACCCCGGGCTGAAAGTGAAGAGATCCCGGTACCACCTCCACCTCCACCTGACCGTAGGATTGAGGAGTTATTCTTAAGACAAAACCCGCCCTCCTTCAATGGTAAAGGAAGCCCTGAGGATGCCGAACAATGGGTCAGGGCTATTGAGCGAATTTTTGATTTCCTTCGTTGTACCACGCAAGAAAGGTTATCTTGCGTTACGTTTCAACTCACCGGACCAGCGGACTTCTGGTGGGAAGCAAGGAGAAAAACGTTAACCCCAGAACAGATGGAATACTTTACCTGGGATAACTTCAAAACGGAAATGTATGATTAGTACATCCCTAAAAGTTACCGGAAGAAGAAAGAGGTTGAATTCTTCAACCTAAAACAAAACAAGATGTCGGTCACTGAGTACGACCGACTGTTTTGCGATATGTCTAGATACGCCACGGACCTAGTAAGCACTGACATGTAAATGTCAGAAAAGTTCAGGGCAGGACTAAGGCACGAAATAAGGATGTCACTAGCAAGTCATGGTGACTTAACTTATACGGAGGCTCTTAGTCGAGCATTAGACATAGAGGCAGCAATGCCCGAGGAGAAACCTACACCGACTCAGTCACAGAATGTCGGTGACAAGGGAAAGCGCAAATGGGAAGGAGGTCCCAATAATAACAACTTCAACCGAGGAGGATTTAATAACGGAAACAAAAGGCCATGGCAGAATAACATGGCTTCTCAAGGGCAAGGCTGGAGAAGGCCCATATTAACTCCACCTACCCAGGAAATTATACGGATTCCGCCATGCCCGAAGTGCAACAAAAGACACACAGGGGTGTGCATGGTGGAAATCCTGTCGCTATAAGTGTGGCGTGAGGGCCACTATGCAAATGAATGCCCAGGATTCGCAGATCACCATGGGAAGGCCAAATCAAGCGTGCCCCACCCAACCGTTAAGGCGATTCCAAGACCAACCCCAAGAAGAAGAATAATGACAGCGAGCAGCAGAGACAAGAAGAAGCGCTGGCAACAAGAGCCATATCAACAAAGGCAAGCACCTCGTCGGCCATGACCGGCTCGAGCCGAGCCTATGCGCTACATAGGCCGAACGAGCGTAACCAAGGTAACCTAGCGGGTATGGGATTACTTTGCAATGTACCTATTATACTGCATTCGACACGGGTGCTTCAGATTCTTTCATTTCAAAAGCATGCGTTGATATGTTGGGACTTAAACCCGAGGAAACGAATCAGAAATAAGAATCTAGTCACCTATAGGAGGTACTATGACCGTTACTCATGCTTGCTCGAACATAGAATTGAACTTAGGCTCACTTAAGGTTCTAGCAAATAACAGAACGTAATACCCATGGGGATGTAGATATAATCTTAGGAATGGATTGGTTGGCGAAAACCATTCCACGATCTTATGCAAGGAAAGAAGAATCTCGATGCAACCACCGGAAAAGAAGCTACGAACTTATGGGATTAGTATGGGAAAGAAAATCCCAATAATATCCGCACTCCAAGCAAGGAGAATGATGAACAAGAAGGAATGTCAAGCATTCCTTGTTTATCTAAATGGAGAGGAAAAGGCGGAAACAAGGATCGAAGACGTAGAAATTGTTCGAGAATTTCCAGACGTCTTTCCCGACACATTACCAGGACTACCCCCAGACAGGCAGCTAGAGTTCACAATTGATCTGGAGCCCGGATCAGCTCCAGTATCAAAAGCGCCATACGAATGGCACCAAAAGAACTCAAGAGCTAAAATTCAAATCCAAGAGTTATTGGACTTGGGTTTTATTAGACCAAGTGTTTCACCATGGGAGCACTCGTCACATTTGTAAAGAAGAAGGATGGCTTTCGCGAATGTGCATCGATTATGGAATTAAACAACCGACGCTCAAGAACAAATATCCGCTACCAAGGATGAGCGATTTGTTCGATCGGTTGAGAGGCAAGTGTATTCTAAAATCGATCTTAAATCGAGCTACCACCAACTAAAGGTACGATCGGAAGATATATCTAAGACGGCATTCGAACAAGGTATGGTCACTACGAGTTTGTAGTTGTACCGCTCGGTCTAACTAACGACCGCCGTGTTTATGGATTTTATGAACCGAGTGTTCCATCCATACCGGATAAGTTTGTCTTAGTCTTCATAGATGATATTCTCATCTATTCAAGAACGAGGAGGAACATAGGGAACACTTAAGAACAAAGGTTAGCACCTACGAGGCGAACAACTTTATGCCAAATTCAGCAAGTGTGAATTTTCGCTTAAGGAAGTAATATTCATGGACACATTGTGTCGTGGAAGGAATAAAAGTTGATCCGCAAAGGTCGGTTGCATAAGGATGGAAAACACCGACCACTCAAAACGAAATTCGAAGTTTCCTAGGATTAGCTGGTTACTATAGGAGATTCATTGAAGGATTCTCCAAAATAGCAAGGCCTATGACACAGTTACTCCGAAAGGGGATTAAATTCACATGGACTGATGAGTGTGAGGCAAGTTTCCAAACGTTAAAGGAAAAACTGACTAGTGCACCGGTATTAGCTGTTCCAGATTCGAACAAAGAATATGTTATCTATACCGATGCTTCCAAGAATGGACCGGTTGTGTATTGATGCAAGAAGGAAGGTAATAGCCACGATCACGACAACTTAGGCCACATGAGTTGAACTACCCGACTCATGATTTGAACTGGCACCGTGGTTCACGCCCTAAAAATTTGGAGACATCATCTCTACGGAGTGAGATGTGAAATCTTTACTGACCACAAAAGCTTAAAATACTTTTTCGAGCAAAAAGACCTTAACATGAGACAAAGGAGATGGCTCGAATTAGTAAAAGACTACGACTGTGGCATAAACTATCATCCCGGAAAAGCTAATGTAGTAGCAGATGCCCTGAGTCGTAAAGGTCAGTCAAAGCTTGGATGTCTCTTGACAAAGGAAGGAAAACTCATTGAAGAGTTTGAGAAACTATCAATAGAGATAGTCGAACCACCAAAGACAATCATAGGTAACATTGCTACCCTTACTATGATGTCTGATTTGAGAAATAGAATTATAGAAGAACAAAGAAAGGACGAGGAACTAGAAAAGATAAGGATTAAAGTTAGAATGGGAGAACAAAAAGGTTTCAAGGAAGCATCTGATAACGCGATATTATTTGAGGAGAGGCTATGCATTCCAAACAATGACGAGCTTAGAAATGAAATCATGAGTGAAGCTCATGATACTCCTTATACCACCCACCCAGGCAGTACCAAAATGTACCAAGACTTACGAGGAAAGTTCTGGTGGGAAGGAATGAAAAGAGATATAGCCTCTTTCGTCGAACGTTGTCTTATTTGTCAACAAGTGAAGGCATTACATCAAAGGCCATATGGAAAGTTGCAACCTTTGGAGATACCGAATGGAAATGGGACGACATAGCTATGGATTTTGTAAATGTGTTTACCCAAGTCACAAAAGGGTAACACTGCTATATGGGTAGTAGTAGATTGTCTTACAAAATGTGCTCATTTCCTACCAATTCGAATTACCTATGGATCCGACAAATTAGCCCAGTTATATGTAAAGGAAATTGTACGTCTACATGGAATACCAAATCTATCACTCGATAGAGATTGAAATTTACTTTGAGATTCGGGTTAGCCTACAAAAGGAATTAGGAACAGTCAATTTTAGCACGACTTTTCATCCACGCATGATGGCCAATCGTAAGCGAACGATCCAAACGCTAGAGGATATGTTAAGAACGGTAGTATTGGATCGAGGCGCAACTTGGGAACAAGTTTTACCGCTTATTGAGTTCGCCTATAATAATAGTTATCAGGCGACAATTAATATGGCCCCATATGAAGCATTGTATGGAAGGAAGTGTCGATCACCACTTTACTGGGATGAAGTTGGTGAAAGGAAAATTTTAGGGCCCGATACAGTGGAAGAAATGATTGAAATTGTTCGCCAGATAAGACAAAGAATAAAGGAAGCTCAGGATAGGCAGAAATCATATGCCGATACCCGTAGATCCGAGCTAGAATTTGAGTGTGGAGACAAGGTTTTTCTTAAAACCTCTCCGTCTAAAGGCATTGTGAGATTTGGGGTAAAGGGAAAATTGAAACCACGATTCATAGGACCTTATGAAATTCTTGAGAAAATAGGCCCTGTAGCCTATAGACTAGCATTACCACCAAGTTTGGGTAATGTCCATAATGTATTTCACGTGTCGCAATTAAGAAAATACGTGTATGACCCGAAACACGTAATACATCATGATGACGTGGTCTTAAATCCTGACATGAGCTACGAGGAGGAGCCTGTGGCTATTTTAGACCATAAGGTTCAACAGTTGAGAAATAAATCAATCCGTTAGTAAAAGTCCCATGGAAACACCACGAGACGAAGAAGCGACGTGGGAACTCGAGGACGCTATGAAAAACGATACCCGAACTCTTTTAAGGTATGCAAATTTCGAGGACTAATTTTTTTAAGGGGTAGAATGTAATATCCGTAATTTTAATCTGAGATTACGATAATAAATTCCATAATTAGTACTATTAATTCAATAATTAAAAATCTTAATTAGTCAACTCTTGACTTTGACCAAATATAATTGATAATTTCTGTATGAAATTCACTGAAGCTTAGTGAATTAAAGAATATAATTTCCAATATTCCTTCAAACGTAATTTTCAAACGTCGAATAAATTAAGCGATTCGTCTTCTGATATTATTAAGCTATTAAGCTTAATTTCGAAATTCCTATTATTATAGGAATAAATAAAGTTGTAACAAACTTTATTTTAGACGTTTTAGAGATAATTCGTCTATAAGAATTTTGAGACGTTTTAAACGTCGGTTTTTAAAGATGAGTCGATAACTCAGTCAAATGATCTCGGAATTATAAAATTCAAATTCCTATAATTATTTTATTATATAAGAGCATTATTTATCACTAAATAATGCTAGAAAATTTAAGAATGAGATGTACCATATTTTGATAATTTTCGAAAATATTTAATTCGAAAATTAGGGTTTTTAATATCTAAGTTATTTTAAATACTTATCTATGATTAAATTTATTATCTAAGACATATAATATGTCACATAATTATGTAGTAGCTATTTTATACAAGGAAATAAAATATTTGGGAATACCTTAGTGAAAATCGAAAATTAGGGTTTTCTAAGTACAAATTAATTTTTATTCTTATTTAATTAATGATGTATGATAATTATTATATTATTATGATGTCATTAAGGATAAAATGAGGTGTATTACAACTTGCACAAGTGGGGGTGCACTTGTACTCAAAAGTGGCGCCAATTTTAGGTTATTAAGCATGATTTTATGTGATAAACATTATCCTATAATTAAGGATAAGGTATGAGTTGGATCTTATCCTATATTAGGTGTAAGTGGACATAGTTATCAAGTGGAACAAGTAATCCTAGATTCATTGTATGAGGGGGGGGCGAAACCTTAAGCAATAAGGTTAAAAATTTATTTAATTTCATACTATATAATAGTGCCATTTGTATAGTTGAAATATTTAACTTTTCTAAAGCAACTTTATACTATAATAATAATATGATAATAATATAATATATAATATAAAAATTAAATAAAAACCTAGTCTAAAATATAGTAGTAGGCGTAAACTACATAATGGGGTTTAGTGTTTTAATTCTTGTAAATTTTGATAATTATGATATAAATTCTTAATTAATATAGTATAATAAAATATATATAGTAATAAAACAAATAAAAAAAAAATCCTAAGGCCTATTGAATGTGGGCGACATATATATATATATATATATTTTATAAAGTGTTGATTTTAATTTAACCTATGGTTGATGTATCTAATTAAAGGATAAGGTAGAAGTGGGGTGAGTTGTATAAGATAAGATTCTTGATAAGATATGATAAGGTTAGGGATAAGATTTGTAACAAGTGGATCTTAGATATTTTCACATATTAATAAAAAAATAAGTAGCCTAAGTCTATAAATACCCCATGAGAGCCTTCATTTGTTCACCACACACCAAAGTTTCGAAAATTATAAGGAGAGGAAGAGAGAGTGTTCATCTTGTGCAAGAGCCCAAACTTAGATCGACTAGCCGACGCCGATCAAATCTATACCCATTAAAGGTTAGAATTCTTACGAGCACTTGTATATATCGTTAGAATTTATGTTATAAGCTTAGTTTAATCATATGATTTTGAAAATTATATAACTCATGCTAATATGTTTAGATATTACATTTATATGATGTTATTAAACATGTATTATAATTATATCACAAAATTAAGCATGCTATGTAATTTAAAAATTGGACCGAAAACTTAGGGGGATGATATGTTGATGATTTTGATTTTTAATTGTTGATTTGAGCATGGAATAATAATCTAGGGTACTAAATAAGCTTATATGAATTTATATAGAATTTTTGGAGAACTTTAGTACCTAAGTCCAAGAATTTCGAAAATTATAACCTATGATAGAAGGTTATGATATAAATCATATTTAAGTGTCATCATATAATTTTGATGATGTAGATTCATAATATATGGTTGTATGAATTTATTAGAATTTATAAAAATTATTTGGACCTAAGTCGAAATTTTGAAATATGACTTAGGAACATTAAATTCAATAATTCATAATAAATAACAATTATGTTATAATAAGGATAATTAAGGGTGATTAAGTATTTTGTGAATTTATTGGAATTTTTGAAAAATGTTTAGTGGATTAATCAAGGTGATCGAAAATTATACCCTAAGTATATTAATGTTATAAATTTATTTTATCAAATATAATTACATAATATGATCTAAAATAATGTTTTAGACATAGTATGATTTTATGGGAATTTTTGGAACAAGAATTGCACATAAAATGATAGAATTTCATAAATAATTGAAAAAGTCAAAATGTTGACTTTTTGTTGACCAAAGTCAAAATTGTTGACTTTTTGTTGACTTGGTCAAAATAGTTGACCAAAAACGTTGACCAAGGTCAACGGGCACGCAATCGATGTCGTGATCTATGCGACGAATGCGTTTAGTAAGAATGTACCTTACATTACATAAGTACATTAAAGCGCACATTATATACTAAAAAGATAAAATATTCTTATAATTTAAGAAAATTTGTAATCGACATCAATTGATTAGAAAAGCGTCAAAATAAGTCCCACGATAGCCTTATTTGATGCATAGAGCGTTATAGACTATGTTAGTCTCATCGAGCGAACCGAGCGTACTAAAATAATTCTAACATTAAGGTGATACGCGGTTTGGGCGCCGACGTAAGAAAAGGAGACCGTAGTATAACGATCTTCAGATACGAGGTGGGCTTTACTCGAAAACCCTTTTATTTACGATGCTTTCTTGAAAGTATTTATTTACAAAGCTTTCGGTTGAAAATGATTATGAACTGTTATTGATTACATGCCCAAAATATTTATGTTTTAACGTATGTATCCTATCATGTGGTCAGGAGCCAACTATGAAAGTGAATCGGTTATAGGGTAGCTCCCAATTTTAAAATCGATATCGGATCTTAGTCGGATCGAAATTCGACTAAGGTTAACGTGTACACCGTTTGTGATGTGAGCCGTTAGCAACATCATCGGCGGTCATGGATCTAGTCGGATCGTAATCACGACTATGTGATTGTGAGCCGTTAGCAACATCTTCGCCGATCACGGCGTCGGTAGAAGCGAGGCCTACTTCACGACGTGAGATCGATTATGAAAAGTTATGTGAATGATACGGATCATACGAATCAGAAAATGCCCGCCGGCGAATCTTTTGAGAAATGATAAAGTATTTTGGTATTCACGAGTTATTTCAACTAAAACCCTCGTGTTATACTCATGGCGCATGTAATTTATTGAAATGATTTTGGCATGAGTCCACTAAGTGCAATCTTGTACTTAGCCCGCATGTTTGTTTTAAATGTGCGAGGTTGAGTCTGTGATAGGATGGACAAGTGTTGAAGCGGTCGAAGTTTTTGTCACTAATAGTTTACCTGGATGTATATCGTCATATATGCATCCACATGCTTTCATTGTTCAAAACACTTTATTATACTATTTTGGATATTTCTTATGTTACCTTGGATCGAGTTGAATCCTTTTGTTGATGATCCGTTGGTCCGCTTTTAATAAACCGTTATATATTTATCTATAATAGTTTGAAGTCTTGAAAGATTGTTGGTCATTCGTTCTTAATTCCTGTTTAATAATAATGATCCGTTAATCCGTACTTTAGATTGGCGGGCTGTTACAACTATGTTCTGGTGAAACTTTATATTAAATAACGTTGGAAATGAAAAATAATATATAATGAATAAGTTAATTCATATTAAAGAAAATATTAATCAAGGTTATTGATTAGCGTGAAAATCGAAATTAGGGTTTTATGAAAAGAAATCGATTGAAAATCGATTTATATAGAAATTGGTTATAAAATGTGTTAAGAAAAGTCAAAACGTTGACTTAAGATTGAGCGTATGAAATACGTTGAGTAAATACACTAATACGTATAAAGCGTATTAAATTTATAAAATTTCTCATTAGTGAGAAAAGATTTCATAATTGAAATCATTTTATTGAAAGAGCGTTAGTATCGTTGAGCGTTTAACCTAAATGGTTAAAATGAGATAGTAGATCATATCTCGTCTCTATCGAAGTACGAAAATTATTTAATTAAAATACGCGTTGAAACGACTTATTAAAATTAGTTAAGGAATGCGAGTTATTACTTTATAAGTTATCAAAGTTTATTTAAACTTTGATGTTCTCGAAAAACGTGATCGACGTACTAAAATAGTTTTTACGTAAAGGTTGGACGTGGACGTGAGCAAGAGACGAGAAAAGGGAAACGTATTTTGAAAATCGACGATCTACAGTCCAGGTGGGCTTTACTCTACTCAAAAGGATCAAATGTCTACCAAATGATTTATTTACGATGCTTATTCGTAAGAAATGATGATGAAATGATTTATTTAATTACCTGTCCAAAATATTTATGTTTTATGTATGTATCCCATCCGTGAACGAATGTTGATAATGTTGTTGGGTCGCTCCCAACTTATGAAATGATTGAATTCGTGTCCTTGTAAGTACCCACAAGGATGATTGAGAATTCGAATCCTATGCCGGAGTGGCAAGGATTTTGTGCACTATTTTGCGATTGTGTCTTTGAAAGGGTGCTCGGCCGGTCACGGCGTCCGTAAGAGGAGGCCTCCTCTACGGCGCGAGATGATTTTATGAGATGAGTTATTGATGATGTGATATGGGATATGAGATGGATGTGGATCATACATACAATGAAAATGGTTGGCCAAGCGACGTTTATGGAAAATGATAGAAAATGTTTAGTAAGCACGAGTCTTTCAAATAAAACCTCGTGTGTTACTGTGATGGGGCAGTGTGATTTAAAATTGTTGCATGAGTCCACTGAGTGCATTCTTGTACTCACCGCATGTTTGTTTTTAAATGTGCGCAAAGGTTGAGCGGATGATGGATGGGCGTGTTGAGCGGTGGAACCCCTTTGATAATGATATGTTAGAAACCTTGACTACACATCGTCATATGTGTATTCACACGTCTTTCCGCTGCAATAGAACTCTAAGTTAGCTTTTGATGATGACAGTTGATTACCTTCAGATCATTTTAATTCTTGTGTTAAGAATCTGTAGATCTTTCTTCACATGTAAATTATGTATGTCTTGTGTATTATGGTTGAAGCTTCTTAGTTTACTTGAATTTAGTCCCACAATTCTATGATTAATTGTCTTTCACGTTCCTTGATTACTGTCCCAAGTATTAGTCCTCGTTAATCCGTCCTTAGTATTAGAGGTCTGGTACAAAGTGGTATTAGAGCGGTTCGCTCTTTGAATTCAAAATCTCCTTTAAGTTAAGTCTAGATTGAGTCACTAGACTTCTAGAGATCAGCTGACTATGCTCAACACTCCATCACATCAAGCTCAACTGGAATGAGGTAGATGATTTCTCTTCAAAAGTTTGAAATGAAAAGTTGAAAGTGAAAAATGATGAAAATGATTTTTCAAAAAGAGAGATTCCGACAATATGCAGGTATGGGACTGCATATTTAAGGAAGCTCAAAGGATTCCAACAATATGCAGGTATGTGATTGCATATTTAAGGAAAACTTACAGGATTTGATTTGTGCTAAGTAAATGATTCTTTCTCAAAGATTTGTAATAATTTTTTTTAAGTGAAATGAAAGTTATGAGAATTGATTGGAAGTGAAATTTTTTGCAAATGTAGCAAATGAAGTTTTATGTTATGAAGTACAGAGTGATGAAATAATAAGAAAAGTTGTTGGTTCGCTACCAACATATGATGGTTTGATGATGTTTATGAGGAGGATGGTTGGTAATGTATATGAGGAGGATGATTGGTGATGGTTATGGGAAGGATTGGTTGATGACGTTGGGATGATATTGAAAGTTTTTGGTTCGCTACCAATATATGATAATGTGATGGTAATGTTATATGAGAAAATGTTGACATCGAGATGTCAAAAAGGAAATGTTTGAATTCATGAAATTCAATAAAGATTTATTGTTATTAATGATGAAAATGCTCAAAAATGGACATTATATGTCAAATATGTTATGTTGAATTTTTGAAATTCAAAGAAGTACATGCGTACAATGAGCTATGCTATGAATATTTGAAATTTTATTTCAAATCTCAAAGTTGTTAATGATGATGGGTATGTTATCCCCAAATGAACGTAGACTGTTTAAGACGCATGATCCCATTGCGAAAGAACATAGAAGGATGAATTATGAGAATTTTATTCCATCCTAAGAACAAAAGCGAGATCGAAATGAGAATCTCGAAATGAATGATGAGAAGAAATTTTACGAGCAGGAATGGGAATGATGCCAAGATAATAAATGTCACTATGCGATAAGTGATATGAGTATAGTCTTTTTATTTGGACGTTCACGCGCGACGGAACTCCAAATCGACTATGACTTTTTCGTTGAAACGAAAACAATGTGAGTTTTCAAAACAAGAATGACTTCGGCTTCGGGCGAAACTGCACTGCGCAGCATTTTTGTTTTGATCCGTTCTCTTTCGTTTGAACTCCGATTTACGTACGGTTTTCACCTACGTACTCCTAATGCACTGTACTTTATTTGTTATGAAGGACCAAACCCTTGTTTCCTTTTTCCAGAATTCACGAGAATTTGTCATTGAGTTTAACTCTATGACCTAGTTCAAATTGAGAAATCACATGAGTTTCTCACTTTTTCTGAAGAAAATTTATAACCCAAAGATTTATAAAGCGTCCTTTTGGAACCAAGTCCTTGTGTGACTGAGAAAATATTTGTGACGGGTTTGGCCAGCCATATGACCAAAGAAATCTCAGTAGTCGTCATTCTGGTCTTCGGACCCCAGATCCCAATTATTCAGTATACAGAACATATGGATCCAAATTGTAAAATTTGTTATTTTGAATTGGGAATCCATACCTCTTGAAAGTTGTCATGATGAATCCTCTTCGATCCTTAAAACCAATGAGTGATGAAGGTTAACTTACCTTGCCACCCGAGTTTCGAGTTAGTAAGTGATAAACATCAGATGTGATGTAGGTTGACTTATTTTAGTCACCTAAAAGTTTCAGATCAGTAAAGTGATAGATATCAAGAAGTTATGATGAAAATAATATCTCGATGAGACGAGATGGATTGTCCCCTATGATGCACATTGATGCAATGACCCTTGATGGGCTTTTCAAAGATTGATAATAGTGAAGTTATACCTTCATGTGACTGTTATAATAATGAAGTTATGAATGAGATACTCTTTAGCATTGAATGCAAGAGTAAAGGTAAAGAAAGGTATATGATATACATGGGATATAATTTTCCCTTATTATGTCATAATGAGAAATATTACAACTTATCTTTAAGATAGTTGTTTGTTCTTAAATCCTCCTTAATAGGTTGGACATGTTTAAAAGAATGAAGATGCATGCAAAATATTCTTTTCAAAGGATATATATATATATAAAGAAATGATAGCATCTCAGATAATAAACCTCTCGCTTTATACCCCAATCAATGAGATTATGCTTGAGCATAATCGATTACTTGTTGAGACTTGGTTAAACCAATGATAATGAGATTGAGGAATTATAATCATTGAGATGCGTGAACAGCTAGGATAGCCCTAGCATGTAAATCAAGTATGGAGAGAATATCTCCAAAGTGAAGACATGGTAATGAGATGCTTGGAATTTAAGTTATGATGTACACATGTACTACCTTGCCAAGCTATATGTCAATAATGACGGTTCTAATCCGAATGTGAGAACCCAAGTATAATGAAAGTAATATTGCTTTCAGATACCATGTTTAAGAAAAAGGGAATATTTTCAAGAGAACAAATGAAACGATTCACATGTAAGGATCTTAAAGTGAATCTAATTGGGAGGATTATCCCCCATACTTTTGTGACGATCAATAAAATGAGATATTAAGTATCTCTGATATTGAAATGAAGTAATCATTGAATGTCGAGAAATGGTAAAGATGTTTGACGTCAAAGCAAAAGTATGATATGTCCTCAGTGGACCAAGGATTTTATCCTATGCGAAATTGCATGATGGATCAATAAAGAATGTTAACAAATGATGTATATCCTAAAAGGATATTACAAATAAAGGCACTAAATGCCGGAATAAGGATTTCTCTGGAAAAGAGTTTAAAGTAAGAATATATGAGAGGTATATTCCTAAGATCGATAAAGTGAAAAAGGAAATTGAATCATTCATACTGGATTAGGAATGAATGATAGTGTCAGATACTTCACGATCTCTACGATAAAATTAAAATTATCGAGATATCAATATCAAAATAAAAATAAAAATAGGTTGATGTAGATCCAACCACAAAATCTATTGATAAAGGAATAAGCATCTCGACAACCGAGAAGAATATGGCAAATAGAGTAACAAGAGGCCATAACAAAGGAACACAATGTCCAAGGGCAAGGACAATGATATATGAAATAGATGTTTAATTGAACAGATGGGAACACCGTGACCCGAGCCTATACTTCGTACCGAAAATAGAACGAACAAAAACCAGGAAGGCCTGATAGATATGAGAAAAACTTCTCAGCATACCAACATATTTTGTTCGATATAGGTGCTCCACATTCTAACATCGCACAAGTATGTGCAGAAACGATAGAACCCAATTCAGGATAAACGAATCAAGAAATGAAAAATCTCTTCACCTATATGAGAATTATGGCCGTCGAAGGTGTTGCTCAAACTTAGAATTGGACCTAGGATCACCTAAGGTTCTAACAAATGATTTGGATCATAACACTTATGTGGAACGTAGATATAATTCAAGAAACAAAAGTTTGAAAATGGATGTCACTCACGTGATTAGAGACATGGACATAGTCTCTTCAATTGAAATTTTCTGTGACGGGATATTAGTATCCACTATTGCTTACGCGAATTAATTTAGAGCAATATACAAATGAAAATGTTAAACATTAAATGGGGAATAAGAGATGGCAGGAAAATGGAGTATTACGGGTAAAAAGTTAACCACAAGGCCTATAAGTTTAGAACTCACACGGGCGTATCGGCTCTTTCATTATAAATTGGGCATGAATTTAGGACAGTTTTTGGAGGAATTTCTGCACCTTTGGAAGGATGCTCGTAACTATGGAGTGACGGATGAGGATGGTATCCAACAACTCATCCGTCGTTTGCCAACAGATTGGCAGAATTTTGCAAAAAGTATCGAGAGAATATATTCTCCATGTAGAAAATTCAAAGTTTGGGCGGACTTACGAGATTTGTCAATGTGCTCAAGTATACATATAATGCGTATGGAGCAGCACCCATGAGCACTTGTCACGGTCCCGGCAAGTTACAGTGCGGGGTATAAAGGAATGGTTGTACCACGATGTTCCAAACGCCCCACGCCCCTATCCGTAATTATACGGAAAGAGACGAGAATGGAAAAGGACGAGGATCTAATCGCCTCTAGGATTGGGGAATTACCACTACCAACTCAACCTTACTTTTTGATAAAGGCAACACACACTACGTGCATGAAGAAGAAGCAGGGAGTAATGTGACTCGGCACTTTGAAAGAGATAGATCGTCGGAGATTTGCAGTAACGTTCTTGGAGAAATGTAACTTTCAAATAAGGAGTACGATTCGGCGAAGGCCACTCGAGACATAAAATCCTATGATAATATGAGACTTATATGTAGATAGTGGATCATGTTGTAAATGGTATGGTTAGGATGTATAAAATAAGCGGAGTTGGTAATATCTTTTTCTTAATATGTTGAAGTGGTGTCAAAATTTTGAGTGTAAATAGAACTAGGCGCCATGTAATCAGTCGGCTTGATAAACCGATCCTCATAATTAATGTATGGAAAGTCCACATTGAGGCATTTTGATGAGATATATTATATCATTTTTTTAGAATGGTGTCTGGTATACGAAAACGAATTGTTCCGAATAAGATATGGTTACTATGAGATTATAGTTATGCCATTCGGACAACTAATGCACCAGCTTTGTTCATGAACCTCAAAAATCGAGTATTCCACACGTACTAAGGCAAAAATTGTCTTAATCTTTATGAATGAAGTTCTTATCTTTTCAAAGAACGAGAAAGAACATAAAGAACATCGGAGGACTGTCTTGCGAACATTAAGAGTTAAACAAATTTTTGCCAAGTTTAGTAAATGAGAATTTCGCTTAAAGAAATAATATTCCTCGGGCACATTGTGTCTTGGTGAGGAATCAAGGTGCGTAAGAATGGAAGTCGTCAATGACCTAAAGGAGATCGAGAATTTCTTAGGTAAATTGACTACAATCGGAGATTCATTGAGAATTTTCTAAGATAGCAGGCCGATAATGCAACTACCCCAAAAGGAATCAAATTTACATGGAGAAATAAATGTGAAGTGTGTATTAATGTAAGAAGAATAATAGCTTATCGTCAAAAAACTTAGACCTCATGAATGGAATTACCCAACTCACGACTTGAAATAGCAAAGATGGTATCGTGCAAAATTTTGGAGACATTTCCTATATGGAATAAGTTGTCGATCTTCACAAACCATAAAAGTTTGAATTATTCTTGAGCAAGAGACTTGAATATGAGATAGAAAAGATGGCTCGAATCGGTAAAGATTACAATTGTGATATAAATTATCACCTATGAAAGGCTAATGTAGTATCTAATGCCCTAAGATGTAAACTCCAGTCTAAGTTATGATGTATCCCTATAAGAAAAGGAAAACTCATCAGAGAGTTTAAGAAAATGAATCTAGAAATAGTTGAGCAACCATAGACGATCATGAGCCGTATTGCCACACTCATGATTGCGAAAGATTCGAGAAAAAAGGGATAATAAAATAATAAAGGAAAGATGAAAGATATGAAAGAGTACGAGCTAAGAAGAGGAACGAAGGGTTGACGGATTTTAAAGAAGCACCGAACAATGTCATATTGTCTAAGGAAGGGTTATATATATTTCAAGCAATAATAAGCTTAGAAATGAAATCATGAGTGAAGCTCATGACCTTTCTCATACCGCCCAACCAGGCAGCATTAAGATATATTATGATTTACGAGAAAAGTTAGTTAGTAAGAAATGAAATGAGATATAACCACATTGTCGAGCATTATCTCGGTTACCAACAAGTGAAGGCATTGTATCAATGTCCTTATAAGAGGTTATAATCTCTAAGATACACAAATGAAAATGAAATGACATAGCAATGGATTTTATGACGGGTTTTTACCAAAGTCATAAAGAAGTAACACTGCTATATGGGTAGTAGTGGATAGACTCACCAATTATGTTCATCCCTGCCTAATCAGATGACTCATGGATCTGAAAAGTTAGCTCAGTCGTACATAAAGGAAATCGTGTATTAACCGGGGGGGGTGGGTACCAAAACCTATCGCTTCAGATAGAGACTCCAAGCTCACCCCTAGATTTTTAAACTAGCTCACCAAAAAAGGGAGTTAGACAAGGGATTGAACCTTAACATAGATGTCCACTTACGGACAGATGAATGATAAAAAGGACGATATGGACTTTTAAGGATATGATGAAGACATTAATGTTAAATCGAAGTGCAAGTGGGAATATGTTTTACCACTTGTTAAGTTCACGTACGACCATAGCTGTCAAGCAATGATCAATATAGCCATATGAGGCATTATGAGGAAAGGAGTATCGACCACCTCTTTATTATAATAAAGTAGGTGAGAGAAAGTATAAGGTCCTGACGACATAAATGAACTGATCAAGATATCAGCCAAATGAGGCAAAGAATAAGAGGAGCTCAGGATAGATAAAAGTCTTACGCTGATACGCGTAGATCTAAACTGCATTTTGAATGCGGAAATAAAGCTTCTTAAGATTTCTCCATCGAGGGAAATTATAAAGTTCAAGGTACAAGGAATATTGAGATCACGTTCTATAGGACCTTACGAGATCCTATAAATGATGGGCCCAGTAGCCTATAGATTGGTACTTCCACCAAATTTGGGGAATGTACGTAATGTTTTTCCACGTGTCAAAGATAAGGAAATACGAATATGACCCAAATCATGTGATCCGCCATGATGACGTGATCCTTAACTCAAATACGAGTTGCGATGAAAATCTACGACATTTTGATCGTACGATTCAACGATTGAGAATCGAGTTTGGGTCTTTAATGAAAGTCGATGGAGAAACCATGGACAAAAGGGAATCACGTGGAAAATTAAAAATGTTATGATGCAAAGATACCCCATACTTTATGAGGATGCAAATTTTGGGATGAAATTTCTTTTAAGGGGGGTGGAATATAATACCCCGAAGATTTAAAGCCTAATTACGATAATTAAAAATCAAAAATTAGGGTTTCGTCTCAATAATCAAATTAGTAACTTATCGAATATTTATTTTGATTATTTGTGATATAATGAATTATTGTATCATATTCACTAATGATTAGTGAATCAAGGAAAATATTTATAAAATTCTTTCGGCAGTGATATTTTAACGTCGATTGAATATCGAAAGTTAATATTACGTGAATTTTTCTAAGTGACGAAGCTAAGAATTAAATTTCATTATTAATGAAATAAATTAATAAAGTGATTACGACTTTATTACGACCATTTTGAGATGGGTCGATTATGGACGTTTTGAGACGTTTCAAACATCAACGTTTTGAGACGATTAGAAAATTAAGTCTAATGATCAAGGAATTATAATATTTAAATTCCTATGATTATTTATGTAATAAGAGTATTATTTAGCATTAGAATAATGCTAGAGAATTAAGGAATAATTATTGAATAAGTGTACAATTTTCGAAAACCCTAATTTCGAAAATTAGGGTTTTGACACATGAATCATTCTAATTATTTTTCCTATGATATAATTTATCATCTAAGACATACATAATGTCATATAGATATTAAATGCAATAAAATGAATTGTTTAGCACTTATACACTAAAAGTGCCGTGTGCTTTGTATTATGATGAATTGAAAAATTTGTGATCAATTATCATGTACGTGAATAATGTGTAGTGGTATATGAAATAGTGAGATATATTTAGCACACAAAACAAGATGATAAATGAATGAATCAAGTGGGAGATGTGTAGGAAATGAAAGAGCCGTGTATATTGACTTTGAGGTTAGAAGATTTATTGAAACTCTTTTTGATGCTTTTAATTGCATTTGCAATGTAAATATTATGTATCATCATAAGACAATTTTTTAAAAGCTTCTCTTTAGTAAAGAGAGAGATGACCGGCGGTAATTACTTGCAAAGTGTGAGAATTATTTTGTTTTAATCAATGCTTTGTGTAAGAGCATTTAAATTGTGTAAGTTGATGTCTTGCATGAATTAGAGTGTAGATATTATACATTATAGAATAAGACAAATTAAAAGAACTCCTCTCTTGTTCAATAAAGTGACCGACGTCCACTTTGAAATCAAAATGAAGGATTTTATTCCGTTAATTTGAAGTGATGGTCATTTACTAGCTAAGTAATGACATATTAAAGTGAAGTGAGTCACAAGGTAAATTTTGTCATGCTTTGTATTTGTGTGTTTTGATGAGAAGAATAGGTTTGAATTTAAGTGTGTTACTTGCTTTAATTCTTTTAACTCTAAAGTGTACATAAGTAATAAGATAAAAGAAACAAAGCATCACTTCTTCAAACCATGCTATTACCGTGAACATTTGAGGAAGAAAAGAAGGGTGTTCTTCATCTTTAAATCCCAAACCTTGATACAAAATCCTTGCATAAAAAATCGACACGGTTAAAGGTTAGGAATCGAGCAGCTCTTTATTTATCGTTAAAAATTTTGAATTTCAACCGTTTGATTTTAATATATATACTATGTTATTAATGTAAAATGTGAGGAATAATGTTATAATGATTAGTGGCTTGTTAATATTGTTTATATTGTTAAGTATTATCATATGTTATGATTTAAGTGCAAGCTAAGCATGTTATGATTTTTCTATGATGATCGAAAATTACTAGAGTTGAATTGTTGATGGATTAGTGATCTATGGTGATAATAGAACTCAAGTAAATTATTTGGAAAATTTTAGAAATTATATGCAATTGTTTTGTAATTGCGAAAATAATTAAAGATGATATGTTAAGGTACAAATTATGTTTAAGTAAGATTATAGCATATTAATGTTGTATGGCCTTAATTAGGTGTTATGGGAATTTGTTAGAATTTTAGAAAATATAAGCTCGTGTTGGAGAAATTTTGAGACCTACTAAGGTTGGGTATTGAATTGTGAATTGTAAATGTTGGAAATTATGTTATACTAATGATATAGGATGATAATTATAGGTAGTATGATTTAATGGGAATTTTAGAAAAATGTTTGGATAATTTGGTGTAAAACCGTGAGCTTGAGGTGTAGGAAAAGCGATGTCCAATTTTCTATAGCTAATGTTAATACATATTAATGATCATATGATGATAAAGAGTACTATATGAATTTAGAGGAATTTTGGAAAGGTTTAAGAATATTATTCATAAAAACCATGAGCTATAGGTGAAATATTAAGGGTTTTAAATCCATTTTATCAAGAAAATAATATGTTATATGTCAGAAATTATTTTAGACATATTAAAATTTATGGATTTTATAAACATAGTATACTATGTTTACGGTGAAACGATTATATTAAATAACGTTGGAAATGAAAAATAATATATAATGAATAAGTTAATTCATATTAAAGAAAATATTAATCAAGTTTATTGATTAGCGTGAAAAATCGAGAATTAGGGTTTTATGAAAAGAAATCGATTGAAAATCGATTTATATAGAAATTGGTTATAAAATGTGTTAAGAAAAGTCAAAACGTTGACTTAAGATTGAACATATGAAATCGTTGAGTAAATACACTAATACGTATAAAGCGTATTAAATTTATAAAATTTCTCATTAGTGAGAAAAGATTTCATAATTGAAATCATTTTTATTGAAAGACGTTAGTATCGTTGAGCGTTTAACCTAAATGGTTAAAATGAGATAGTAGATCATATCTCGTCTCATCGGCACGAGAATTATTTAATTAAAATACGCGTTGAAGCGGCGTATTAAAATTAGTTAAGGAATGTGAGTTATTACTTTATAAGTTATCAAAGTTTATTTAAACTTTGATGTTCTCAACGTGACCGACGTACTAAAATAGTTTTACGTAAAGGTTGGGCGTGGGCGTGAGCAAGAGGCGAGAAAGGAAGCGTATTTTAAAATCGACGATCTACGATCAGGTGGGCTTTACTCACTCAAAAGGATCAAATGTCACCAAATGATTTATTTACGATACTTATTCGCAAGAAATGATGATGAAATGATTTATTTAATTACGCCCAAAATGTTTATGTTTTATGTATGTATCTATCAGTGAGCGAATGTTGATAATGTTGTTGGGTCACTCCCGACTTATGAAATGATTGAATTAGTGTCCTTGTAAGTACTATAAGGATGATTGAGAATTCGTATCACGTGCTTGGGAGTGGCGAGGATCACTACTAGAAAAAGCAGTATAGACTACACATAATATGTGTAGTCATGTAATGTTGGAGTGTAGACAAAGTGGTGTGAGAAAACCAGGCGCGCGACAGACTACGCTTTTTGTCGTAGTCTATACCCACTTATAGACCACGCTTTTCTCACATAGACTACGCTTTTACGCGTAGTCTACAAACAGAACTACACAAAATTTCGCACATAGACTACGCTTTTTGTCGTAGTCTATACCCACTATAGACTAAGCTTTTTAGACTACGCTTTTACGCGCACTCTATCTGACGGACTACACAAAATTTGGCACATAGACTACACTTTTTGTCGTAGTCTATACCCATATAGACTCACGCTTTTCTCACTTAGACTACGCTTTTACGCGAGTCTATACCAACAGAACTACACAAAATTTCGCACATAGACTACGCTTTTTTGTCGTAGTCTATACCCATATGACCACGACTTTCTCTCTGTAGACCACGCTTTTCTGCGTAGTCTATCTTGACAGAACACAAAATTTAGTACATAGCTATGCTTTTTATCGTAGTCTATACCCACCATAGACTACGCTTTTCTCTCATTGACTACGCTTTTACGGCGTAGTCATACCGTTTAATGCCAAATTTACTACGCTTTTCTATTACAACCCTTAGTCGATTTAATAACAACTACGGTTTTCAATTTCAACCGTAGTTAATTTCTTTATTTAAACTTTGTACAATTAATAACGACAAGCAAATGAGATTAAAATATACTTGCGACTACGTTCAAAATCACTATTCGAAAAATATACAATCATTTTCATTACTGACTACATAATCACTATACAAAAATATACAATCTGTTTTCATTCTGATACAAAATCACTATCTGAAAATACTATACAAAATACTATGCACATCACATAACAAAACAATAAGACCGTATCCCCATATCACAAGACAAAATAATTCAAAAGATCGATAACTTACAACTAAAACATCACAAGACTATATGTGAAGAAGCATGAAATTTGCCCGTTCGATGCGAACTTCATCAACGCCTCTCGAGAGTAAGACCGATTTTGAAACTATTAACAATTCAAAATAGAATATTAGCACTCTTGTAACAAAAATGATTATATTAAAGAAATGAAATGTTTATCTTACATGTGAGCGTAAAGAAATGGAACCACTCTTCATAACTTCTTCAATTATATCTTTCATGAAGCGTAGTACAAAAACCCGCATTGCTTGGAATCGGGTTGTCTTGAACACTTTTAAAATATCGAATATTAGCAAGATGTAGATGTATATGAAATCGACATAAAACAAATGTGATTTGATAAATGAAAATACCTTTACAATTTCCCAGTAGGTTCTTCTTCCTCTTTTCTCCGATTTTGCATTAAACATAAAAATTGCCCTCAAGCAATTAATAGTAATTAGATACTACCAAAATACACACATTTAATCTGATACAATGTCGATAAATGCTCAAACATTATGTTCATGGCGATGCGATAACAACATCAACAGGATATCTTTGATTCTTATCCCAAAGTCGGGAATCAAGCTATGCTTGTATAGAAAGCGACAAACTAAATCATGTTTTATGTACACGGACTATTTACAACCTAATTTCTCTTAATAATCCTATCTATCCAGGCGGGATTTGGGTATTCATGTTTATGCCTCAATTTGAGGTTCGAGGTCTATGCCCTAAATAATTGATTTCATTCATACGGACTATTTACAATGCTTCATTTGAAAGTAGAAACAGGCGACTTCTCATTTACAAACAAAATCAACAAAGTCCATTTCTTAGCGTAGCTGGGTTCACATCAAAACCAACTCAGCGGATGGATAATATAATTGTGATGCTGTCGACAAAATCAACAAAGTCCATTTCTTCGTGAATGTACACATTACAAACAATTCGCAAATAGAATGCAATCTGATGCATAGTTGCAAACAAGACTTCATATCAATTTTTTGCAATAAGACTTTAAATTTATACATGCTACTCATATAAAAAAATTGTATTACGTATCACACTTAGGAGGTGTGATATAAAACCGAGCATATGTGGTTAAGAGATACCTCTTTGTTATCGACATTTAAACCATATACAAGGACTCAAAGTTATTTAAGCAAGATCAACACCAAAATTATGCATCTTTCACCTTGAGGGGTGGCATGATTTATAACTTAATGAGGACAACCCGATGGCCGTTAAATACTAAATAAATAAAAGAATGCTTTAAAAATGAAATCGTTCATAATGATATTGTATCCGAGTCGAGAACAAAACTTATCGTGCCGGGACGTCGACATCAAGCGAAGCAAATTCACAAGACAATCTTTGAAAGCTACAATAACATTTAAGAAGTTATCAATATAAGATAAAGGGAAAAGAAAGTAAGAAAAGAAAAGGAAAAGAAAGAAGAAAAGAAAAAGGATGGAGACAAGAAGTACTTTAACTTATTAAACTTACTTATCCACAATAGAGCGATTTTGACCTTGAGGTCTCCCTTAAATTTAGGGTCCTTGACTTCAAGATAGTCGACAAGCTCCTTAGTCACCGCTTATGATAATTTTGATTTAATTACCCAACAATTAACAAACAATTTCTAAAATTCTAATTAAATCACAACATGATTAAACATTATATTATAACATTGTAACATCATAATATCAACCAAAATAATTTAAATCGTCACCATATGAGCTTGTAAGCTCTCGGCTTTTTCGATTTTAATTAGCATTTGGTTTTCAAAAATTCTAACAATTATATACTATGATTATATACTATAGCATACTAATATAACATCATTTAATCATCAAAAACCAATTAAATCATCACCTTATGCACATAGTGCTCTCGGTTTTTTTGATTTAAATTAGGTATTTGATTTCCAAAAATTCTAATAATTATACACTATGTTTATACATTATAATACAACATTATAACATTAAAACATTCATCAAAACCAAATTAAATCATCACCTTGTTGAGCAATAGCTCTTCGGTTTTTTTGATTCAATTTAGTATTTGATTTTCAAAAATTCTAAATGAAACCTTATGAACTCTAAACACATCATAGAACATTAATCAATCCTTAGAATATTTTTACAAGTATTCGGTCACCATCAAACATTTTATAAGGTTTTGAAAATTAGTTCGACATGTTATATGGTTGAAAATCACATATACACTCTAGATCTATTCTAAAACTCCATATACCAAGTCATATGTTCATTCAAGCATATAACCTCATATTTTTGATATACAAATCATTAAGAACAATATATAACCATAAATCATTCACAAGAACATTAAAAACATACACAAATATATATGTATAGCATTCGGCACACACACACATATATATATAAGCATGCTCTCGATTTTTCATAGCAAAATGGAGATGGAATCGGTACTATGGTGCCTTGGTTTACCTTGAAATGGTATAGGATCTCAAGAACAACACTAAAGTATTCAAAGTTTTCGAAATGGAGATGGAGGAAGAAGAAAAATTTTGAGAGAGAGGGGGATGAAGCTCTCGGTTCTTGGCTGAAGAAAGGAGAGAGTGGAGAGAAAAATGGGAGTTCAAAATGGGAGTGATTGTGTATAATGAGGTGAGGTGTTGAAGTGGAAGAGTCCCCCTATTATCTATCCTCTCTCTCTCGATTTTTGCCTCAAGAATGGGGTAAAATCTGCAGCAAAATGATTGTGATATGGTGATCATGAGCTAGGCTAGAAAGGCTCTTCATGGGTTGGTCAAAAAAAAGGTTATCCCATGCTTTGGTTTAATGGGTGCAGCCGGCGCATATAGGGGTTTTAGGGTGGAATTTAATTTATTTTTGTACCATAATACAATGTATTAATCACACATGATCATAGATATATAATACAAGCCATTAAAATAATTAAATCAACATATAGGCATGTATACGAAAATGGCGAGAATAATAGGGAAAATAGGATAAAAATTATAAATTACACCTATTATTGATACTCATGCCCAATTCGGTCAAAATATACATATATACATCATAATATATGATTTAGATATTAAATAATAGCATAGGATAAAATTATAGCATTAATTAAATGCATATGAAACCCTAATTATAAAATTGGGTTTGAAAATTATATATATGCAATATCGAGTTTTAATGCTCCAAAATTAATTTTATAGCTTAATAATACTCATATATATTATAACATATAGCTTAGATACCATATGATAATTTAATGGTATCATTTCATGTGAAAAACCATAGTTTATAAACTTAGGGTTTTCGAAAAATTCAATTCAAAGTATCAATTTTAATAGCTAAAATTTCGATTTTAATAATTAATAATACTTTAATTATATAAAATAATAATAGGAAATTAATTATTATACTTTCCTAAGCATTAAACTCATTTTTCAAAACGTCTCTAGACGTTAACGTTCAAAACGTCTCAAAACGTTCAAAATCGACTCATCTCAAAATGGTCGTAGTAAGTTCATACTTACTTTATAAAATATTCTATTATTATAAGAATTAGTATGAAAATTTATTCCAAGCTTCACTGCTCAGAAAATTTCATAAAATGCTGACGTTCGATACGCGTTTGACGTTAAAATAATACTATCGTATCATTTTATAAATTTCATTTCGTAATTCACAATCCTTAGTGAATTATAAAAAAGAGAATTCGTTATAACGATATCGCATCGAAATCACAATATTCGATGTCGTAAAAATTAATATACGGCAAAACCCTAATTACGGGTTTAGAATACCGTAATCGTATGTTCGTTTCTTTGGAATATTACATTCCACCCCCCTTACGAAAAATTTCGTCCCAAAATTTGTATACCTTTTAGAAAAACAAATCGGGGTATCGTTCTTTCATCGCCTCTTCAAGTTCCCACGTGGCTTCTTCTTGTCCGTGGTGTCTCCACAACACTTTGACTAACGGAATTGACTTGCTCGTGGTATTTGGACTTTATAGTCGAGGATTGCCGTTGGTTCCTCTTACGTAGCTCATGTCGGGCTTGAGAATCACGTCGTCTTGGTGGATCACGTGCTTGGGATCTTGAGCGTATTTTCGCAATGCGACACGTGAAAAACATTATGCACGTTCCACAGGTTTGGCGGAAGAGCCAACCTATAAACTCTGGACCTATCCTCTCTAGGATCTCATATGGTCCTATAAAGCGGGGTCTCAACTTCCCTTTAGTCCGAATCGACGATCCTTTTGATGGAGAGACCTTAAGAAACACCTTGTCTCCATTTTCAAATCGTAGTTCGGATCTACAGCGTATCGGTAAGATTTTTGCCTATCTTGAGCCTCTTTGATTCTCGTCTAATTTGTCGGACGATCTCGATCATCTCGTTCCTTTGCATCAGGCCTATAACTTTCCTCTCACCGACTTCATCCCAATAAGCGGTGATCTACACTTTTGCCATCTGAGGCTTCGTGTGGGGCCATGCCGATCGTCGCTTGGTAGCTATTGTTGTAGGCAAACTCAATCAGAGGTAAAATGTCTTCCCATTTTGCACCTCGATCCAATATTACTGTTCTAAGCATATCCTCTAACGTTTGGATCGTTCTTTCCGATTGCCCATCAGTTTGTGGATGAAATGCCGTACTGAAATTGAGTTTAGTACCCAATTCTCTTTGCAAGCTAATCCAGAATCTGGATGTGAACTTGGAGTCTCGGTCAGAGGTAATAGATTTTGGCACTCCATGTAATCGTATAATTTCCTTAACGTCGGTGAGCGATTTATCGGATCCATAAGTGCTTTGAATAGGTGAAAGTGAGCACTCTTGGTAAGTCTATCCACAATTACCCATATGGTGTGTTTCATCTTTTCGATTTGGGTAAGCTTGTGAAATCCATCGTTATATCGTCCCATTTCCACTCGAGGATTTCCAATGGTTGCAACTTTCCGTAAGGTCGTTGATGTAACGCCTTCACTGTTGGCAAACAAGGCGTTCTCTGAAGATGCTATGTCTCGTTTCATGCCTTCCACCAAAACTTTCCCTTGGTCTTGGTACATTTTAATCTTGCTGCGTGGGCGGTGTAGGGTGTATCGTGAGCCTCACTCGAGTTTCATTACGAAGCTCTGCGTCGTCGGGGACGCATATCCTACCTTCAAACAATAAGGCGTTGTCCGCCTCTTGGAAGTCTTAAATCCTTCCGACCTTATCCTTTGTCGATCTTTTCTAACTTTTCCTCCATCATTTGTCTCGATAATTCTTTTCTTAGGTCGGATGCGGTGTGAGTGTAGCGATCTGACTCTGGTGTCTCGGTGGTTCCACAGTTCAATCCTCGTCCTTCAAACTCTTCAACGAGTTTTCCTCTTGTGCAAAGAGACATCCTAGCTTAGTATGGCTCTCACGACTCAAGGCGTCGGCTACTACATTCGCTTTGCGGGTGATAGTTAATACCACGGTCGTAATCTTTCACTAATTGAGCCGTCTTCTTTGTCTCGTATTCAAATCTAGTTGTTAGAAGAAATACTTCAAACTTTTATGATCCGTGAAGATCTCACATCACACTCCATAGAGATGGTGTCTCCAAATTTTCAGCGCATGAACTAAAAGTTGCTAATTCCAAATCGTGGGTGGGGTAGTTCGGTTCGTATGGGTGCGAGTTGTCGGGATGCATATGCTATCACTTTTCTTCTTGCACTAAGACCTGACCAGTCCAATCTTAGATAAATGCGTATAGACTACAAACCCTTTGTCCGCTACGGGATTTGCTAGGCTGGTGCCTTTGGTCGATTTTCCTTGAGTATTTGGAAACTCGTCTAGCATTCATCGGTCAATTGAACTTGATTCCTTTCAGGAGTAGGTGGGTTATTGGCCTTGCAATTTTGGAGAATCCTTGATGAATCTCCTATAGTAACCGGCTAATCTGAAACTTCTAATCTCGTCTTTGAGTCTTTGGTGTCTTCCATTCACACAGCCTCTACTTTGGTGGATCGACTTTTATACCTTCTGAGACACGATGTGTCCAAGGAACATAACTTCTTGACCAAAACTCACATTTGCTAAACTTAGCAAAGAGTCTTAAATCTCTCGAGGTTTGCAAAACCGTTCTTAGATATTCCTATGATCCTCTTCATTCTTTGATTAAATAAGGATATCATCTATGAAGACCAAAACAAATTTATCGAGATATGGATAAAATACTACATTCATGAGGTCCATGAATACGGTGGTGCATTGGTTAATCCGAATGGCATAACTATGAACTCATAGTGGCCATATACGGTTCGAATGGGTCTTAGGTACATCCTCGGACCGTATTTTCGGTGATAGTATCGACTTAAGATCGATTTTCGAGAATACACCCGCTCCTCGCAATTGATCAAGCGGTCATCAATGCGGGTAAAGGGTATTTGTTCTTTAGTGTCATCTTATTTAGTTCTCTATAATCGATGCACGTCCTCAAAGAACCATCCTTTTCTTGACAAATAAAGCAGCGCTCCCAAGGTGAAACACTTGGCTAATGAAACCTAGATCCAACAATTCTTGAATACGGATTTTAAGTTCCTCCAACTCTTTTGGGGCCGTTACGTCAGGGTGCCTTCGACCTTTGGAGCCGATCACGGTTCCAAGTCGATGGTAAACTCTAGTTGTCTATCGGGAGGCGGTCTGGTAGATTCTCGAAATCGTCAGAAAATTCCCGAACAACTTGATGTCTTCAATTCTCGTTTGGGTTCATTCTCTTCTTTCAAATAAACAAGGAATGCATGGCATCCTTTACGGTTCATCATCCTCCTCACTTTGTAGTGCGGATCTGATAGGGATCCTTCTACATGTTGATCCCGGGAAATCGTAACTTCTTGTCGAGGAAAGTGAAGCGAAATTTTCCTTTTCTTACATAGAATCGTGGAATGGTTCTTAGCTAACTTGATCCATTCCTAGGATTAAGTCTACATCGTCCATGGGTATTATGTTTAGATTGTCGGCGGAACCTTAAGTGATCCTAATGTCGACTCTAGGTTCGAGCAAAAGTGTGTATGATCATAATCCCTCCTATAGGCGATGAGATTCTCATATCTGGCTTGACCTTTCAGGACCTAAGGCCCGGCATTTCTCGCATGATTTTGCAATAAAGAATCGCGGCAAGCACGTGTCGAACAATCTATAACGGTGGGTTGAGTAGAACTCCTATACCCTTGAGTTTCCACAGTTTTGTTAGATTCGCCTCCTATCTGGCGTAGGCTCTAGCTGAGCCATTTGAGGTGACAGCACTTGGTCCTGTTGATTCATTGTTGCACGGCTATTCTTTTGCCGCTTCTTTGGCGTTGTCGCGGTGGTTGCCGCCTCTGTTGTTGTTGAGGCGGTGGTGCCCCGCTTGATTCTGAGGGGTTGTTGCCGCGTTCTTTGCCATTGTGGTTCTTTGCACCACTCTTTGGGGTTGTTGCCTTTGGAGTTCTTTGGGGTTGGGGTTGGGCTATTGTGGCGGTGGGGTTGAAGCTTTATAGCCCTTAATGGTGAGCATTGCCGGTTGGTTCGGCGCTTATATCGAGCGTGACCGGGCAATTGTTGGCGTAATGCCCGTTGCCCCGCACTTGTAACAACTCACTTACGTTTGCCGTGCACACTCCTTGTGTGCTCTATGGCATCTAGGGCATTGAGGTGCCCTCAAGCTATTCTTCGGTCCCCTTGCGGTGGAGCATAAGTTGCTCTCTTCACTCTGTCCTTGCTGCCGTGTTTCCTTACCACGGCGCTTGTGACTCGCGTCCCGTAGCTCCGTGGTTGTTATTCCAGCGGTTGGGTTCCCATTTCCTTTTCCTCATCCAGCGCATTGTGTATGCGAGGCGACACCTACTTATTCTCGGACATTGCCGCCTCAATATCTAAAGCTCGTGCGAGAGCTTGATTGTAAGATAGGTCTCCATGGTGGCAAGAGACATGCGTATCTCCATTCTTAGCCTTGACACTGAACTTTTCCGACATTTTCAAGTCGGTGTCCACGATTCTGGTGCATATCCCGACATCTCATGAGCGCGATCATAGTCGATCATGGACATCCTTTCTTGTTTTAGCGGAAAAATTCACCTCCTTCTTCCTCTTATAGCTTTTGGGGATGTCTTCTCATCTGACTCCTCTTGAAGTCCTCCATGAGAACTCCTCCAGTTGCTCGTGATAAGGTCTTCTTCGGCCTCCCACGAAGTCGGTGGTCTATCGGTGGAAGGTAACCACGACGACCTTTCACCGTGCCGTGCATCTTAAGAAGGTAAAAATCCGTTCAATGGCTCTAACCCTTTGCTCGGCTTCTTCCGGTTGCCTTTCCGTTAAAGGCGGGAGGTTACATCTTAGAAATAGTTCTTCGATCTGCGATGGGGTTGAGGTGGAGGGTGGTTGGGGAATGTCCTCGAACTTCTTGCTAAGGATTCTACCCTTCCTCTCGGCCTTCCCGACCTCGACCTCGGGTTCTGCGCCCGGATTTCTCCTCGGAGGCATCTTGCTATAGAAACAAGTAATCATTAGGCACTTATTCTTTCACATGACATACACCATATTATGGCCTTATTGTAAAAGCGATTCTAAACAAAATATATCACCCTTAACAAACATAATTTGCCGCAAAAGCCTATCGTGGTCATGTATATATATCAAAATAATTTACGCCATAGGCGGGATGTTCAATACCAGCGGTTAAGCGACGGAAATCCCGACTCACGCGGCCTTCCAAAGTTAAGGTTTCTAAATCCATCACAAAATTAATCATAGAAAAGGAAAACAACGAGCTTAAACACAACAAAAAAAATCTCTTTAAGCTTCGTGGGGTCTACATCATCGTCCTCCCACTTTGTCCGTCCTCCTCGGGATCTTCTTCTTCCTCACGAGTCGTCCTCATTGCCGAAATGTCCATGCGGGAGTCCCACGGATGGTCCCGCTCCATCGCCTTCCACCATCGGTATGTCTCTCATGGGGTTAAAGTCGTCATCGCCAGTATAGCTCATAGTCGTGACGGATCGGTTGTAGGTATAGCGGATCGGGCTATACCCATCCGATCGTCTATCACTCTCATTCGTCTTTGTCCGCGGAAATGCTCATTGGCGGTGCAGGTGCGACCATGGGTGGTGGGGTGGTACCGGATGGACGTCTGGGGTGTCCAACAGGTAGGTGAGAAACAGGCTCTCCCAGGCTCTAGGGCGTCTTGCCGCTCTAAGCGGGCGAGGCCTTCCCTCGTCAAAAAGGAATGGAGGCACGGTCGGGTCAATCGCCTCGGAACCTCCGTGTATAGCCACTCTGGCGACTCATCCCGCCAGGTATACTCTCGGGGAGGGAGTTAGGGTCCTCTCGGTGCTGCCCCGTAAATGTTGTACACATAAGTCAGGTGACTCACGAATCTGGGCAAATCTCCCACCAAGTCATAGCTGCCCATCGCCCGGTAGATGTAATCCCCTGACACTTCCCGGGCATAGTCCTCCCAATCACGGGGAGTATGGCTGGGAGGCGTCGATGCCGTCATAGCCCGATGCACCGTGGGCTCGGGCGTCTCTCCAAAGCGGAGATAGTATGCCAGAACTCGCCCAAGTCCTCTCCGGACACATCCATTTGGGCGATAAATGCTCATTACCTCCTCGGGGTCGGGTGCGGTCAATCCTCCTTGAGCAATGTATCTCATCCCTCCATACATCACGATCAAAACTATCATAAGTCGACTATAAATCATCTCAAAGCGAGCAAGGATAACTTAAACATAACGTGAAGCAACTAGGTAAGGGCCAAGCAAATCTATAAGGTAGGCAACATCATAATGTACAATACATACCACAACTTACCTTCTTAGTCTTACCCTGACGTATACATATAAACCAATAACATCTTAGTATATGCTACGAGATCCCGATCTTATACTAAACATTCGAACTAGAGTTTAACGGACTCTATCGTATTCTGGAGACAGAATTGGGGGTTCTATTCTTCATGACAAATGAAGATCAGTGCGTTAGGAGCACGTAGGTGAAAACCATGCGTAAATCGGGGTCCTAACGAGAGAGATCTAGCTAAAACAATTTTACTGCAGTGCAGAAAATTTGCGCGATCGTGCCAAAATGTAAATCGAGGCGTATGTCGACGTGTCGTCTACCATATTCGGGTTTTAAGTTGAGGCTGAACATTCTGAAGCCGTAAGTGATGTCCATGTCATGATTTGTGTCGATGCTCACTCATGTCGAGTAGTGATGAAGTGTCGGCGTTGTTCATCTTGAGGTTGAGGTCGTCCTTGTTCATCCTTCTCGCTGCGTCTTTTGTCGTTCGAGCTCGAGGCCATCATCACTTTCATTCTTCCTATAGTTCTTTGTTCTCGTAAGGAAAAAGTTCATCCTTCTATGTTCTTTCACGATACATGAGCATGCTCCTTAGAGTCTAGGTTCGTCTCATGATAACATATCGTTCATCATAAACAAAATTTTGAAAGTTGGAATAAGGTCTCAATTGAAAATTTGGAATACGGTTTCAAAATAACGATCATAATCAACTCATATACATATAAAAATGAATTCATTCATCCCATGTTGATCATTCGACTAGTACCACCATGTCTTTCATCTCAATACTTGAGTACTTGCATTAGTTCGACTAAAGGTATTTTGGAAAAAAAAATTCTTGCTCAACTTTCATCTTCATCATAAAATTTTTTCATAATACCCAAATCTTTCAAAAGCTCTTCCAACTTGCTCAACATGTAAAAATTTCCATTTCATGGTTTTGAGAAAGAAATGCAGTTACCTTTTCCGGTTGAGCTCGATGTGATGGAGTGTTGAGGGAGTCGATGGGTTACTAGAAGTCCGGACTCGACTAGACTTAGAATAAAAAGGAATTTGGGTTTACAAAAGCAACAATGCTCGATACCACTCTGTCCCCCACTCGGATAGCCGGACTGGGGTGACTAATACTAGGAATAGTATTATAGGACAAATTGACTAAGATAAGGGTCCACATTGGTTATAAACTAGCATGCATAACATGGCGTAGATAATATCCCAATAATTGAAAGGTTTAGGCCGTCGGACCCAAAGATTAAGCGATGATCGATGGACCTCAATAGTTCAAAACGATAAGCATAATGTAAAGAGTTCGAGTTTAGCGGTGGAAAGTGTGTGAATACATATATGATGATATGTATTGCGAAAACAAATCCTAAATAAGCGGTCAAGGACCTTTGGACTCCTCAACACATCCTCCATCATCACCATCGAGCTCAACCCGCACGTTTAAAACAAACATGCGGGGCTAAGTACAAGAAATTGCACTCGGTGGACTCATGCCGAAAACATTTGATAATATTTGAATTCGCTTCCAATATCAAGTAAGTCATAGGGTTTTAGTTTAAAAATGTCTTGTCTTACCAAATCATTTTCGTTTGTAAACATAGCTCGACCGAGCATTTTCTTGGTGTGTATGGTCCGTATCTCATAGTAACAATTCATATGATATTAAAAATTAAGCGTCGAGAGGAGGCCTCCCATCTCGACGCCGTGACGGCCGTAGTCCGTCTGACACAGTCGATCTCACGGGCATATATTAACATAGCAATAGTTCCAACCTTCATGATCCTAGCTGGGCATTTATCATCCCAGCGGGACCCGACATTTAAAGGTTGGCGCGACCAAATTACATAACTGTCATAATATAGTTCCAACCATCGCCACAGCCCTACCGGGCAAAAGCAGATAGGATCCATACACAAAAGCAGAATATTTTGGCGGGTAATGTAATAAACATTTATCAGCGAGTTGCAAAATAGCATTGTAAAAGAATTCATTTTGGAAGAAACGGTGAAGTCATCTTGTTTGAAAAGTAAGTCCACATTAGTGAGGTGAAAAGGGCCCACATTTTGAAGATAAAAGCCCACTGGACTATGGTTCGTTGTAAATCGAGTCCTAGGTTTGTTAGGTATGTCGAATCCGATCAAGGCGTTTGCGTCCGCTACTTCTGGCGAGGCTTTAGTCGTCGCTCGAGTCTTTCGAGACTTTCAAAGCTAAGATAACCCGATATTTTATATCTGTAAACTGAATTCCTCAAATGAATTGATATGCTTTCAAATCGTTATTTAATTGAATTGTTCTGGTTCCTCGAGATCGTTCGACTATTCGGTTTAACTCATAAACTAAGCGTTTTAGCGTATGAGTGCGTTTCTCGATATAAGGTTTCATTTGTGAAATCTTTTCTTACTAATGAGGTATTATACTCAATTAGTACATCTTACGATGTATTGGCGTGTTTATCGAGCGATATAATCGTGCGTTTGACTTTAAAAGTCAACGAAGTCGACTCGGTCGACAAAGTTGACAATTTTGACTTTCTAATAGTAATTTCTTACCATTTTATTTATAAATCGAAAATTCGATCGATTAAAATCGTAAAGTCCCATTTCTTGATTATCACGTAAATCAAAGGACTTATAAATGACTTCGCATTTAAATAATCCTCTTAATAATTAAAAACGCGTATTTTTGATTTTAAAGCGTTAATAACCAACGTTTGTCTTAAACATAGTAAACTATGTTTATAAAATTTTATAAATTCCAAATATGTCCAGAATATAATTAGACATATATTTTATTAATAAACTGAATTAAAAAGGATTTTAAAATCCTTTTTAATTATCGAAAATCTCGATAATTAATTTAAAAATTACTATGGTCCAGAATATGAATATATAAAATCCATATGATATTGTTTGTCATTTATTAGTATATTTACATATATATATTCGGTAATTCCATATAATATGGAATAATTATCCAAAAATTCCCAAAATTAATATACACATAGTATGACATCCCAACATCAATATATATCATAAATATAACCTATAGTCCATCATAAACATTCATTCCACAATAATTCAATAATGCTCACGGTAATTTCGATTTAATTACCCAACAATTAACAAACAATTTCTAAAAATTCTAATTAAATCACAACATGATTAAACATTATATTATAACATTGTAACATCATAATATCAACCAAAATAATTTAAATCGTCACCATATGAGCTTGTAAGCTATCGGCTTTTTTTCGATTTTAATTAGCATTTGGTTTCAAAAATTCTAACAATTATATACTATGATTATATACTATAGTATACTAATATAACATCATTTAATCATCAAAACCAATTAAATCATCACCTTATGCACATAGTGCTCTCGATTTTTTGATTTAAATTAGGTATTTGATTTTCAAAATTCTAATAATTATACACTATGTTTATACATTATAATACAACATTATAACATTAAAACATTCATCAAAACCAAATTAAATCATCACCTTGTTGAGCAATAGCTCTTGGTTTTTGATTCAATTTAGTATTTGATTTCCAAAATTCCTACAAAATCATACAATACATAAACAATATACTAAAGTATTAACATACCATTGTATGATTAAAATAAAATCATACATCAACATTGATGTATATATGCTCACGGTATTCTTCAAAATTAAACATATGGTTTCCCAAAATTCTAAATAAATCATAGAACATATAAACAATACATTAAAGCATTAATATGACATTACATGCTTCAAACAAAATTATACACCAAGGTACACACCATATAGCTTTCGGTATTTTCAAATAATCAAGCTTAGGGTTTCAAAAATTCTAAATGAAACCTTATGAACTCTAAACACATCATAGAACATTAATCAATCCTTAGAATATTTTTACAAGTATTCGGTCACCATCAAACATTTTATAAGGTTTTGAAAATTAGTTCGACATGTTATATGGTTGAAAATCACATATACACACTAGATCTATTCTAAAACTCCATATACCAAGTCATATGTTCATTCGAGCATATAACCTCATATTTTGATATACAAATCATTAAGAACAATATATAACCATAAATCATTCACAAGAACATTAAAACATACACAAATATATATGTATAGCATTCGGCGCACACACACATATATATATAAGCATGCTCTCGATTTTTCATAGCAAAATGGAGGTGGAATCGGTACTATGGTGCCTTGGTTTACCTTGAAATGGTATAGGATCTCAAGAACAACACTAAAGTATTCAAAGTTTTCGAAATGGAGATGGAGGAAGAAGAAAAATTTTGAGAGAGAGGGGGATGAAGCTCTCGGTTCTTGGCTGAAGAAAGGAGAGAGTGGAGAGAAAAATGGGAGTTCAAAATGGGAGTGATGGTGTATAATGAGAGTGAAGTGTTGAAGTGGAAGAGTCCCCCTATTATCTATCCTCTCTCTCTCGATTTTTGCCTCAAGAATGGGGTAAAATCTGCAGCAAAATGATTGTGATATGGTGATCATGAGCTAGGCTAGAAAGGCTCTTCATGGGTTGGTCAAAAAAAAGGTGATCCCATGCTTTGGTTTAATGGGTGCAGCCGGCGCATATAGGGGTTTTAGGGTGGGATTTAATTTATTTTTGTACCATAATACAATGTATTAATCACACATGATCATAGATATATAATACAAGCCATTAAAATAATTAAATCCAACATATAGGCATGTATACGAAAATGGCGAGAATAATAGGGAAAATAGGATAAAAATTATAAATTACACCTATTATTGATACTCATGCCCAATTCGGTCAAAATATACATATATACATCATAATATATGATTTAGATATTAAATAATAGCATAGGATAAAATTATAGCATTAATTCATGCATATGAAACCCTAATTATAAAAATTGGGTTTCGAAAATTATATATATGCAATATCGAGTTTTAATGCTCCAAAATTAATTTTATAGCTTAATAATACTCATATATATTATAACATATAGCTTAGATACCATATGATAATTTAATGGTATCATTTCATGTGAAAAACCATAGTTTATAAACTTAGGGTTTTCGAAAAATTCAATTCCAAAGTATCGAATTTTAATAGCTAAAATTTCGATTTTAATAATTAATAATACTTTAATTATATAAAATAATAATAGGAAATTAATTATTATACTTTCACGAGCATTAAACTCGTTTTTCAAAGCGTCTCAGGCGTTAACGTTAACGTCTCAAAGCGTTCAAAATCGACTCATCTCAAAATGGTGGTAGTAAGTTCATACTTACTTTATAAAATATTCTATTATTGTAAAATTAGTATGAAAATTTATTCCAAGCGAGCTCTTGTATGTCAAAGCTTGCGTTTCTCTCTGCCTCATACCGGTCAAAATTAAACGCGGATTGCCCGATATGCCTTGTGTTCATTTCATTGGCGGGTGACACATTTGCGAACATACCGTCCGGTGAGGACATTCAGATAGCGTTTTGAAGGTTGTCCGGTATGCCCAAGCGCATCGTCGGTGAGTGCTCCCTCCTTCTTGCTCTCCCAAGCCTTCCTAGAGATAGTCTTCACAATGCGATTTGAGAGCTCAGCAGCCGTTGGCTTGAGGATGGTCTGCGGTGGACATCCGGTTGATCGCCCATACTTCTTGAGTAAGTTGCCAATGGTGGCATTGTAGAAGTGGGTGCCCGATCGCGATTATGGCTCTTGACACGAACCGGCTAAAGATGTTTGACTTGAGAAAGCGGCTATGGTCCTTTCCGCCTTGGTATGGCCTTGGCTCACCCGTTTACCGTGGTCCTTGCTAGGGTATGTATTGATTTTCCTTAGAGTTTAGCGGGCCCGTGAAATCCATGCCCCATCAAATACTTCATTTCAGAGATAGGTACAGGGCATCTCATTCCTCCTTGAGACATTACCCGCCGTTGACACTTATCGCGCCTCGGCACTTACGTAGCTATCCTTGAAGATAGTGGGCGATGAACCCGAATCGAGTTTTCCTTGCCGTTCTCTTGTGCCCAAAATGTCCCCCTCCTTCTCATGGGTGCTCAAGGATGCTGTTTGCTCGCATGGAAGCGCATCTCCTCAAGATCAGTCAGGCATTACTTCCACAGTATGGGTCGTCCCATACGTGTTAATGTCGACTCTCCTTCTTGAGTTTGTTCCTGCAGGGGTGTTGACATCCTAGGCAATACTCACGGTCGCGATGTAGTTCACGAGTCGGTACCTCGGCTTGGTGTAGATTTGAGTAGCTCCTCGTGCGAAGCGTTGCTCGGATTGGATGCTCCCGTCTATCTCAAATTCTACTCAAGTGGTTGGCCCGAGTTTTGAATCCATTCTTATCTTTGATCTCAGCGTCGAACTCCCGGAGGAGGTATCACTTATCGATCTTGGCTTTGTGTCCTTCTTTGCCATGAGATATTTAGTGGCGTGGTCGGTGTAAACCAGTCTTGCTCCCAAGAAGGTAGGAGCAAAATTTCTCAAGGCAAACACCACGGCAACTCCTTCTCCGTGGTTGTGTAGTTGATCTGCTGACTCGATGAGGATCTTGATGCATAGTATATGGACTCTCCTTACCAATTTCTGTCAAGCACGCATGACAATGTATCCGCTAGCGTCGCACATCAGCTCGAAGGGCATGCCCGTTGGGTGGCCTTATGATGGGCGTGACAAGTGCTCCTTCATATCGGAAGGCTTCTTTACATGCATCGTCCGAACTCCCACGGTATGTCGTTTTGGAGGCGGATTCGCGTGCTATCTTGGCGAAGTCTTTGACAAACCAAGATAGAATCTAGCGTGGGGGAATCGCGGTTTGCTTGATATTGGTGGGATAAAGCGACTAGCTATGATCTCCACCTGGCTTTGTCTACCTCAATGCCCTTCTTAGAGATAACATGCCCAAGGATAATTCCCGCCCAGCGATGAGTGGCATTTCTCATAATTGAACCTGAGGTCATTCACCACCTCTGAGAACTAACTTTCGAGATGCTCTACCTGTTAAGCGTCTTGCCATACATAGTAAAATCATCCATGAACACCTCGATGCATTGCTCGAAGCAAATCGGAAAATATACTCGTCATCATCTTTGAAATGTCCACAGGGCATTGCATAAACCAAATGGCATCTGACGATATGCGAATGTGCCGCAGGCGAGTGAGCGTGTCTTATCTTGATCTTCTAATGCCACAAATTTGCATATAACCGGAGTAACCGTCGAGAAAGAAATACCTATTCAGGAGTCTCTCTCGAGCATCGGTCGATGAGCGGCGGAAAGTGGTCCTTCACGGTCTGTTGAGCTTTCTATAGTCGATACAAACCCTCGACATGCTGGAGTCTCATCGCAGACCAGTTCATTGCCTTCCATTCTGACCACACATGCGCTAGATTTCTTTGGCACGGCGTGGATCGGGCTGACCACAGGTTGTCAGGGGCGAGGGTAAATGAGGCCAACTCGAGGTTTGAGTATCTCCCCTTGACAACTTCTTTCATTACGGATTGAGCTTCCCGGGGGTCTCGGCGGTATGGCATAAATCCTCAAGCAAGATGTAGTGTTGGCAAGCAGTGGGCTGATTCCTTGGTCGGCTAAGGTCCGGCCGATGGCTTTCCTTGTACTTGCTCGGCGGTTCTCGTCTCTTCTTCTTCTTTGATTATCATTTCCGGAGCTTATGATTCTTACGCGTCTCTTGGCTCAGGTAGATATACTTAGAGTGCTTGATAGGCATTTGAGTTGTAGCTTGGGGGCTTTCTTGAGGAAGGTCCTCCTCTCCTTATCATGCACTAGCGGTGATTGATAGCTTGGTTGATCGTCCCTGGCGCCAACAAAGTAGTGATCGCCTCTACTTAAGCACTTGGGTTGCCTTGACCTCCTCCTTGTCGAGATATTCTAGGTTTTCGGTGTGTCCTTGGATGATTACATCGTAGGCGTCTTAATCACTACATTGGTAGAGTATCTCGATATCCTTTTAGGAAGGCGTGAAGTCCACCATCTTGGTGTCGTCGGTTGCGGCTTTGTAGATGTCGAAGGTGACCGTCTCCCAATTTGCATGTGAGCTTCACCGTATCCTGATCGATTAAAGTTAAGACCGTCTTGAAAGCGGCACGCCTAGCGGCATAATTGCTTGGTCAGTACTACCCGTATTTAGGACGTAAAATCATTTGGGAAAATAAGGTCCTGCACCTTGGCGAGCACATCCTCAGCGATCCCCGGGATAGACACTTGACTTGTCGCGGTTGAATCTCAACACAAGATGGTCCGGGTGGTCAGGTTTCAACTCTTGATAGATAGATAGGGGCATCACGTTGATTGATGCCGAGATCAACATAGCTTGGTCTATCCTCGTTGTCGATCACACAATGTATATAGAACATCCGGGATCGGTACACTTGGGAGGTCTCGGCTTGAGCCGGTGAGACATTCATGTTCAATCAAGTATACTCTCGATTGACTACATGATAAATGCGAGGTGTTATAGTAGGAAAGCTAACCTGAGTCTCTCGAGGAAAACTTAGCGGGCCTAATGTTGTGTTGCTCCATGAAAGCGATTAAATCTAAACACTCTAATACCAATATGGGTTTTGAAACATCGAGGAATCAAACCACGAGAATTAAGCGACAAACTAAGCGGGGTTGTCGATCCAGGAGCTAAACTACAGCGATAGATCTAAACTAGAGGCTATCAAACCTAGATGATTAACTATTAAACCTGGAGCGGAAACAAATCAAAAGCAATTAAATCAGATCTCGAACAAGAAGCGATGAAATTCAACAAGAGCGATTAATCATGAAATTAAGGTTAACACTTCTTGCATAAATTGATTATTAAAAGCGGGAAAACAATAACTAATCGAGAACCTAACAAGGCGGGATTAAGCGAGCGAGCGAATCGATATGTAGCGAATGATCAAGAACAATGGAACAAATAGGCGATCAATTGCTGAGCCAAATCGAAATTACCCTGTTATTGCTAGAATATCATCGAATAAGCGATGTTGCTAGAATTAAATAAGAAATAAGTACCGATCCTACGTATGAATCGATGCAGAAACGAAGAATTGAAGAAACGACTCTGCGGCCTCGAGAGAAATTCAGAATTAAGCGTAAAATCGGACCCTCTTGAATAACACGAAATACTTTATATATGAAAATGGCGCGAGCTAAGCGCGCTCGATTCAGTGAGCGGCGAGTGCAGCGGGAGCGAGCGTGGCGGAAAGAGGCGGCGCGGTGACGGCGTTCAATCACGAGCATGCGAGGGGGAGCAGCCGGGTGACGGCGTTGCCTTGGCGTGGCGTGGCAGGGCGGCGCGTCTTGTGAGCGGTGGGGCGGCGCGCAAAGCGTCGTGGCAGTGAGAAAAAGCCGCATAGCTTCGAGTGAGCGGCCTTGGGCGCAGGCGTCTTGTGCGCGGTGTGCGTCGTGCGGCGTCTGCGTGCGGCGGATGCTCGGCCAGTCGCGGGGCCGTCGGCGACTTCAACAATTCGTCTCGTTCTCCCATCGTCCGAACTCCGAATTAGGATCCGCTTTACCTATGAACTCCTATCGCGATGCTCTTCATTATACTTGATCCTTGGTAGATTCATTTCATCCTATTTAATGCCGATTTTCTGCAAAACATTAAACGAACCAAGTAAGTCGGGCGATAAATTATAATCGAACTAACGGCATAAATGGGATAAACTAATGAAGACACAGCAAAACAATACAGAATCAGCACAAATTCATACCAAACAACTCCCCACACTTATCCATTTGTTTGTCCTCAACAAGTCTATACTAATAAGAGTGAAAAATAACTCATACTGACTTTAACTCTTAATCATCAATCAAACCTTTTTGAAATTCCCCAACATGATGAATCGTAATCAATTCTGAAACAAATCTAAGATTGTGAGAAAGTCAAATAAACAAGAGGATCAATTTTAGACCCGACTCTCGGGTTAGGGTGAATTAACTAAAATGGTTACCTTTAGCAACAAGTTTCTTTGAGAACCTGAAAGATATTATGAGTTTTGGAACAATGTTCGAAGGTGAAGTCTCGATGAACTCGAGTCTCTGTGGTTTCCATGCCCGTTTCTCAATTCACGAGAAGAGGCGAATTCCTCTCCGTTTATATAATCTCGACAATAAACATAGAAAGTCTTAAGATTTTGGAACGATGGTGAAAGGTGAATTCTCGATGAACTCGGAGTCTCTATCGTGGTTTCCATGCCCATTTCTCAATTTACGAGAAGAGGCGAGAATCTAAATCCTCATTTCAACAATCTCACATAAAAACATAGATTTTTTTTTTTATATATTTTTCTTTTTTTAAACCAGTATATAGGTAACCACACTTAACACTCACAACATTAGTCGGACAAATCACATCAATAACCTTGATTTAAGATCAATTCTCACAACCCGTCGATTCACATTTACTGCAAGCGTAACAACAAGATAGCGAGAATCGTACGGTTTGACCAATACCACGCAGTTCGGTGCACGAAACCACAATCGCACTTATTCGCATGAGCAAAACTTGAGCACAAGATACCAAAGTAAACAAGGATCCAGTGCAATCATGCACATAATCCGAGGCATACATATCACGACAACTCCCACACAGCATAGATGACCTTTGTCCTGAGACTTAAACATAAACTTGACAAAAGAAGGACAAAGATACTGAGGCTTACGATAAGTAGGTGTGGTAGAAAGGAGGTCGGACAGACACAGAGCTCAGGATGGCCTGAGCCAAACACCACAAAGAAAGGAAAAACACACAAACCGAAAAAGGAAAACAAATAACCACAGAAAAGGGAGAGAGAAGAGCAAATAAGGAAATATATCATACTCTCCAGCGGTGAAGCCTCGGCTGTTGGTCGTGATGATGGTTGTGGAAAGGCGGTGTGGGATAGGGACGAAGCTTCCTGGCTTGAAGGTCGACCGGATCTTGCTCATGTGTGTCTAGCGGTAAACATCTTGTGGAAATCCCAAGCTTCTTGGGAAGAAGATATTGAAGGCATTGAGTAGCTTGTTTGGGCGTCAGAGGCGATAAACCTCATTACGGAACTCTCCAAAACCACAGGTGAAAATTGTTTGAACTTTGTGAATTGTTGACCCATCTTTGCGATCTCTCAAGTTACGATTCGGGAGGAGCTAAAGTCCCCAAGCGCTGTGAGTAGTGCACTGGGGCGGCCCAGCTGAATCAAAATCGCCTAAGGTCCGAAGGCGTCGTCGTGGGGCCCGATGGGAGTAGGGAGTAAGCAAGGAGGGTGTGACATTGGGTGCCTTGTCCTTCCGGTGGCTGATCATCGGAGGTCTTCATCCATTGGGGTGCTGTCCCTACATTGACCGGATGGTGGGTTACATTTGAATGTGATATACTCTTGAGCGATGCGTGTGCTTCATAGGAAGCAATGTTCCGGGTCGAAGCAATCAGCGGAAATCGAAAGTGATGGGAAGATTCTCGATAGTAGACCCAGGCGATATATCGTCTCTAGTCAACTCCATAAAATATTTGAGAGCATAAAGGGTATTGGCTCGAGGAGAGTTTGGCACTGTGCCGCCTCGTATACTCAAATCGCCGCCATAAAACGGTGCTGCACAAACCTTCTTATTATTCACGACGCACAAGAAGAAAAGCTCTATAGCCGCTGGCTGTTGGGCACTCTTTCCTTGTTGGGTTGTATGCTAGGAACTTATGAGCGATAACTAAGCGGGGTCTGAATAAGGCACTAGGGTGCCCTCTTGACCAATTGTCAAACCGGTTAAAATTTTCCATGTCTCGACCATGGGGAAATCCTTGATACGTCGAGAAAAACGCTACTATGAAAACCCAAAACCTCGCGTAACCTTAGGTGTAACGGCAAATCTAGTCTCACACATTGACGAGCATTGTTTAAAATCTTCTTTGGTCTCGAATGACACACAAAATTCCTTAAGCAATTCTTAAAACCGACGGGTTCCCTAGTTGCCAAACTAAGCGGACCCCATACTTTCGAATATCTTTCTGACACCATCGCGCTGATGAAGCTAAAATAGACCAATCGAAAAGAGCGAGGGTGACTTATACCCTTTTGGTGAATAGCGAGAAGAAGATACCTTCTTGAGGCAAAGAATAGCGAGCAGGGCATTGTAATTCTCCGTAAATCTTAGGTTGTTCACCGGATCCGCGCCGTCGGTTCTTGCTTTCGTTTTCGAAAGCGAGAGGGTTTATGCGAACCGTATACGAGGCTAGGAAACAGCTTGTAAGTCGAATGAAAAGGTTGGTGGCTGAATTGGCGTGGGTGTGTCTGCGAGGCGGCTTACGGCGGTGGGCGGTGACTCGGCGGGTGAGCAGCTGGGAAAACTCTCCTGGTGGAGAGGCGGAGGCTGGCGGCTGGGTCACGGAGGGGCAACACGCGTTAGGCGGGTGGGCGGTAGGTGAGCCGGCTCTTCCACGAGCCCGGTTCTTGAGCGAGGAAGAGGCGTAATTCTGGCCCGGTGAGAATGCTCGGCGTGGCGTGCGGAGATAACTGTGGCGTGGGCGGGCGGAAGGAGAGCGGCGTTCGTGAGGCGCCCGGTGAGTCAGGCGTGGGGGCCAGACGTCTTGGCGGCCATTTGAGAGTGTGTGGCACGATGAGGAGGCGCGACTTCTCGGTTTATTTTATACGGCATGGAAAGTGGCGGCCGATTTAATCGGAATGGAACAAAATAGAACAACCCTCATTTATGACGGTTCAGGCGCAGTTCACCTCTTTTCCTTTTTTTATATATATGAATGTTGAGCAGTTCTTTGAGCGCCGGTTTGAGGCCTCTTCGATGGTTGGGTTTGGTTTAATGGTGTAAAATCGTACGCCCATTTATGAAACGGTTCTGCTGAACACCGGTGAGAAAAGCTCTTGACCAAATTTTGAGCGGTTCATTTTGGCGCCGGTGAGAATGGCTCATGTTCCTTGAGCGGTGGTTGATTAAGCGCCGGTATGATTGGCCATTCCATCGAGCGGATTCGGTTGCGCCGACTCGAATGACTTTGTATTACTCGAGCGGCTGGACAACTTGAGCGCCCGACTTTGAAAGGCCCATGTACATGTTTTAACGCATGGTCTCGACTATAATAAATTTGCATTAGCAGACGGAGAAAGATCGGGATAACAAACCGGATAAATCGAAGGGAAAGAAAAAGCGAAAAAGCGGCAAAATCCGTGGGTAAACTCCCGTGGTACTCAATTTAGCGTCGTGAGCCGAGTAAATCGGTCGAAGATATTGGGGACCGACGAGCGAGCACTCTCCCTTCTTCCGACTTCTCACGATCGAAGTGCGGTTTGACTGTTGGCCGTTCCACGTGAATGATTTGTTGGTGTTGGGGTCGTGATATCTTGCCGTAAGAAACACATTCCAGATGTAAGGACCCTCCACCCGGACTTGAGGCTTTTGAGGATAGGCTTCAAGCGAGGCCCGAAGAAGTAAGACCTTCATTCCAGGCTTTAAGTCCTGTTAACTACGCGATCCATCATACATTTCACTTTCACTTATAGAAATTTGCATTCATACCTGCGATGAAACATTCTCGACCAAGGATCACGGCATCTATGGAAGCGTGATAATCAATGCATTTAACGAGGAGATATCACTATCATGTGTAGAGGACACGGATTCACCAAAATCTGGTCATTTTGATGTGCCGTTCTTAACATCAATAAGCGTGTTGGTTGTGGCCATGAATGGCCTCCCCAACAAAGTGAGTGTTCTACCCCATCTTCTAACATCCCCATATCAACACGACAAAATCGTGGGAACAATCAACCCACCATCTTAACTAATACATCCTCGACAATACCCTTGGGGTATCTCACGAACTGTCGGCTAATTGTGAACCACGTTCTAGTGGGTTTAAGTTCACCTAATCCTAATAGCCCGAACATAGAATAGGGCGTAAGATTAATCGACCCCCAAATCTAGCATGCCGAAATTTCTTTCCGTTACCCAAAGCAATCTTAATAACAAAACTACCGGATCCCGAGTTTGGGAGAAGTGGTCTTTGTAGGATGGAATTATTTGCTTGGAGATCATCGCGCTTCTGTTTCTCAAATCTTCTCTTCTTGAAGCTAGCTCTTTGAAGAACTTGGCGTGAGCCGGCATTTTATGATGTCGAAGAGGCAAATTCATTCACCTTGAGCGAAGCTCATAGATCTCGTTGAATTGCCGATCCTTACCGTTCTTCAACCCGTGTAGGAAGGGTATCGGAGGGTATAAGGGTTTCTTGACTTATGCGATCGAACCGAGTCTCTTTCTTATTCGAACCTCGGTGATTGCGGATGCTTGTTTGATGACTCTCCACTTTATTTGGAAAATTCGATCACTCCTAAAACGGTGATCGCATGGGCTGATAGCTCGAGGCTTTCGCGACTCGCTTCTGTGAGAGCTCGTTCGAGTGCTAACAGGATTTGTCCATTTAGTCTCTAAGCGCTTGTTTGTGAGTCTTGAGCATCTAATCTTTGGTGAGCATCCATTCTTTAGGTGATCATATCCTCAAAAGCCGTCCTACGAGGGTGGCGGAGGTGCCCGATATTCTCTTCTTTGGGAGGCGGGTGTTGTGAGGTTGTTCTTTCTTGCAAATAGTTCCTCATTGCTAAAGCTGTTGTTGCTATGGAGTCTTTGATATACCGCGTTACGATTCGAACTACGCCCTTGGTTTGATTCTCCATCCCACGATTAAATGCTGATTGAGTTTCAAATTCTGTCTGGTGAAACCACTTGTATAAGCGTATGCTTGACTTGGCCGGGTGTTATCTCCCGTCTGGGCGCGTATCAACATTGTGCCCAACTTCATTCTGATTCCACAAGGTTCCGTGAATTCCTTGTAGCCGTCTTTGGAGGATCGGGCTTCTTCAACTTAAGTTCTTGCACCTCCTTCATAAGCTCAAACGCTTATTCGTATCGAAGGAAGGGGTGGCATATCTTTGGATTCTTCGCCTCATTGGACTTACTGCGTGATAGCGACCATGCTTCAAAAATTTCAACGATATCGATGCGTTCTAGACCCAATGTCTCCACTGCTGACATTGTCCACATATGCTTGAAAACTACGTGTCGATCCATCATAGAAGAATTGATAAAGAATCTCTTACAGCGGCGTGGTGAGGGCATTCTGCAATAAATCCAGAACAGTTCCCACTTCATGGAATGGCTCGTCGGCGATACGATTAAGTCATGATTTGAGACCTCAACTCTTGACTTTTCTTGTTTAGGTAGTATTTAGTCATAAACTTATCTACCACGGCATTCGATTCTGCGAGAGAGTTGGCGGGGAGGCAGGAACCGCGACTTTGCTCTATCTTTTCGGGGTGTCTGGGAAACAACATCTTGGTGATCTTCATTTAGCTCTCCAGTGAAAAGCTATAAAACCGAGCAAAACTCTCTTATAAAGCCCAAAGCATCCTCACTGTAAGCCCATGGAAAGTAGACATGGCGAGAAATGGTTCGGTTTCAATTCGTAATCTCGGGCTGCGGTCCAAGAACAATTGGGGACGTAAGCGGCCCCAATCACACTTTATAAAATCACCTTGAACGTGCATTCTACCCCTCTCTCAGGGGAGTCTTCAACAATGGTTGATCTCTAATAATTACGCACATTGTTCCCCGGCTCTCAAAAGTGGCACAAACTCCTCAGGTTAAGAGCGACCTTTGGTTCTTGAGGTGTGGTCAGCCCAGGGGTATGGCGGTCTATTTAGGCTGCGGCGACCTAGCATACAACACTCAAACAAGAAAGATCACATAGCTGGAGAATAACGAAATAAAAACAAAGAAACACGGAAAACAAATCAACACAAACATTACGCTAAAGTTTTCCCAACAGCGGCGTAAGAATTTGTTCGATCAGTATACTCAATTGACTCGCATGCATTCGAGGGTGTTATAGTAGTGAAAGCTAACTACGTTCTCTCGAGTGAAAACTTATAGGCCTAAATGTTCTGTTGCTCACGTAAAACGACTTAAATCTAAACACTCTAATACCGATACTGGGTTTTGAAACATACGAGGATCAAACACGAAATTAAACAAAGAAACCAAGCTGTGGGTTGTCGATCCCGAGCTAAACACGAAAGCAATAGATCTAAACTAGAGGCATCAGAACCACTAGATGATTAACTATTAAACACGGAAGCAAAACAAATCAAAAGCAATTAAATCGGATTCCAAACAAGAAACGATGAAATTCAACAAAGAACGATTAATCATGAAATTAAGGTTCAACACTCACTTGCATAAATGATTATTAAAGCGGAAAATAACTAATCAAGAACCTAACAAGGCAGTGGTTAAAGCGAAAGCAGAAGCTGAATCAATATGTAAACGAATGATCAAGAACAATGGAACAAATAGCGATCAATTACTTTCAAACCAAATCAAAATTACAGCAATTGTTATCTGCATAGAATACGTCAATCAGAATAACCGATGTTGCTAGAATTCGAAAAAAGAAATAGAGTACCGATCACGACATGAATCAATGCACGAAACCAAGAAAATTGAAGAACGACTCTGCGGCTCGAGAAATTCAAATTGAAGCGTAAAAATGGACCCTACCGAATAACACTAAAATAGCATATATATGAAAGCGGTTGGCGTGGTGAAAGCACGCCCACTCGATGCCGGTGAGCAACGGCGAGTGCAGGGCGGCGTGCAAAGCGAAAAGGGCGGCGGTGAGCGGCGTTCAATCCGCGCACGAAAGTGGAAACGCCTGGAGAAGCAAGCATTGGTGCTGTGGCGTGTTGGCGGGTCTTGGCGTGCGGCGGTGGTAGTGGGCGCCAAGGCGTCTGCGCGCGGCAACACTGGCGAGAAACGCACGCTCAAGTGAGCCCGGCGCTGCAGCGCGCAGGCGTCGCCGCGCCGCGGTAGCGTGTGTGCGTGCGGCGTGCGGCGTGCGGCGTGCGTCGCGCGGATCTCGGCCGTGCGGCCAGGCGTCGCGACTTCAACAATTCATCTCGTTCTCCGTCGAACTCCAGGGTGGGATCGCTTTAGCCTATGAACTTCTATCGTGATGCTCTTCGTATACTTGATCCTTGGTAGTTGTTTCATCATATTTAATACTTTTTCTACAAAACATTGAAGCGAACCCGAGTAAGTTGACGATAAATAATAATCGAACTAACGGCATAAATGGGATAAACTAATGAAGACAACATGCAAATAATACCAAGAATCAGCACAAATTCATACCAAACAATTCACCCCATTTGGAACTTGGCGTCAGGTACTTGACTCTCTTGGTACATGACTCTTTTTAGGAACTTGGCGCCTCGGCCGGTCGAAAGCGATGATCAAGGTATGTTGATCTCTACGCTTTTAAGATCTTGATCATTTCATTCACCTCGCCCGACTTCTTTGTTCCTTGCCAACCTTCACGGAAATGGAGTGCGATCTTGATCTGTCTTATGCGCTACCTTGGCGAGGGCGCCCGCCTCGGGTTCGGGTTCCTTGACCAAGTCCTAAACTTCCGATTATGTCTTACATCTCGACTAGCTCCTTGGTAGGGCTTCCTCCTGCCCTAGCAAGTTCTTGCCGCTCCTCAAGTTGATTGCGTTGGCGTGCGCATTGAAATTGGATTGCATGAGCGGGAAGTGTCCCTGCTTTTGGTTGAGCTTTGATATCTCTTGCTTGGTGTTCGGTGGTCGTCAGTTGTAGGACTCATCTTGTCTCTGTTTTGAACTTGTCGGGTCTTGCACTATCCTTCCTTGGTGGCTCCTTGATTGTGCACTATCTTGGCTAAAGATGGCGAGCTTGAGGTGGGTTACGCCCGAGGATGTGATAGTGTATGCCTCCGTACCTCAGTTCTCATGATTTTCCATGGTGGGTTTTATGGGTCGAGCGGGGCTTGGGCCTTGGCGTTCCTCCACCACCGTTGTTGACATGCCAAGGTATTCACCTCTTCTTCTTGGCTACTTGTAAACACTTTCGTCCGTGTTGTGGGTGGCGGCAAAGCAAAACGACACGCTTTGACATTCTTCTTGGCCATAGTGGGCCTCATGGGTCCATCGTTTATTTCATCATGGCCTTCGTATCCTTCCGTATCGGATCGTGCGAAGTGGTGGCTTCTTAGGCGGGCATCGTCTTGACTATTGCGTTGGCATCTCGAGACTCCTCGGCCAAGTCCGTGAGTAATTTGAATGCCTCATTGGGTTGTTTGTTGAGATGGAACCTCCTTGGCATGGCTCGCGAGCTCTTATACAGTAAGCCTCGAACCATTCACATAGTATTGGATGAGATCTTGATCGGAGATTTGGTGATTGGGACACTTTGCCAAGATGGTTGAAGCTTGACACCAATAGTCGGTAGTCTCGCCATTCCCGTACGGAGAACTCATCCTTTTCACTCCCTTTGTATCCTTGAGATAGGATAGTATCTCGGAACCGGTTGAAAGCCACCCCAAGTAGTGACCTACCCGTGGCAAAGTGTCTGACCACTCGAGCCCGTCGTGGAAGTGAATGGAAAGGATATGATGCGATGTACTCCTTCTTGACTTCATCCGCACACTGTATTGCTACACACCATTCGAAGTCTGGAGATACGGGGTCTAACTTAGGCATATCATTGAAGCTGGCGAATCTGCATAAAGTGCCTCGAACCGATTGTCCTCAATTCGAACAAAGTGATGCCCAGGGGAGGAGGCTGTTGTTCGGGAACATCGTCTCCCGAAATGTCTTGCTCTCTGGAGGTGGTGGGTTTGTGGATTCCTCTCCTCCATGTTGTTTTGCCTTATCGTCTCCTCCCAAGGCCGGGACGTTTACCGCCTTTCCTCTTCTCTAGATGGTTCTCTGATCTCGGGTCAAATAAGACTCCCGAGTCCTGCTTTGCAAGGTTAGGTCGAACATGCTGGCTCAAACAAAAATAAAAATGAGTAACAACACTAGAATAAGCCTTGACTCCCGACATGGCCTAATCGGAACGCATCGGCGACCTCGGAACCGTCGTTAGAGGTCTAGAGAGCGTCGAATACATTTATAATCTCCCTCAACTTGAACACATAGTTCCGTATATGGCAAGTTAACTGTGAACCAAGAGATTGGTTGTGTTGTTACTCGAGTTGTCGACGGTTTGAGTAGGAGGTTGCCCGAGGGGCGAATGTGTCGATCGGTGACGGTGCAATGAGATGTACAGAGATAGATCTTGGCGAGTAAAGCTGTGAAACTAAACACTAAGATAAAGATTAAATGACAAGTAGTTGGCCAGAGGTTCCAACGTTGAGATATTAGTCATAGTGTCGTCATAGGTTGAGGTTTCACAGTGTATATCTTTGGTTAAAGGTACCGAGGGTAAGCGCTTTCTAGGTTATCAACGTACACGAGCTCCCGAGCTTTGCCATAGATTTTAGGGCCATCTGAGGTCCCTCCTTGCCATTGCAAGGCGGTCCCAAAATAGTTATCCTGCGGCACTCACTAGGCAGTCCAACTAGCGCCGGTCGAGGGTGGCTCCGAGCTTCCCAGGCCGGCTACAATCACCACCTCGGCCCGCACCCGGGACAAGGAGAGCCTCGATGTCTTACTCCAGGCTGTTGCTTAGCTCCTCCCCGAGGACTACCGTGCAGTTAACGCTCAGGAAATGGACTAACATGTGTATAAAGGCCAGAGCGGGAACACCCTCGAGGTTCTAAGGGCGTTTAACCTCCGACTCTCTATGACCTTGACTCAGCTGTGCTTAGCTTTCGACCCAGCCAAACCGAGCTCACGATAATCGACATAAACATCCTGCAACAACCAAGAACATAAAAAGACCATGATGAATCGAAAATCAAGCGAAATTAAAGCGGGTCTACCAGGCTTGATTCTGACGGGAGTCGTCATATACCATAAAATAAGTGTTTGCCGTGGGACTTGTTTCTTCCTCACCAATCGCTCGTAAAGCGAAGAATAAAGAGATAGGTTGTAGAAATTTGATAATGCTCTCCCCACTAAATGTGTTCTCGGATTATTGTTAATCCTTTGTGGAGTTGTTATTTTGGGACTAAGTGCACTCCACTTTGTCTTGGTCGGTGCAGTATCTCGGGTCAGAATTGGTGAGGCGTGGTTGGCTCCGGGCTCACAGGGCCCGATGGGCTCCTTTGCCAGATCTGGCAGCTTGTCTCATCTGCATACCTTTGCGGGTTGACTTTCCATTTGCAAGCAAAAATCAATGCGGAGAGGGAGGACCTTGCGAGAATCTTTCCCATTTGGCGTGAAGTATGCGGAGTCCTGTCATCGTCTCCGGTAGCGCTCACGAGATTACCCTCATCCCTCGCAGTCCTTTCCCTCTTTCTTGTTCTCGATTCTCTTCTTTGCTCCAGGTCGTCGTTGATCAGAGCTCGGCTCCCATGCGATGCGTTATGTCTGGCAAGATGTCGAATGCGCTTGCAGATAGTCTTGAGAGTTTACCTCTTCTCCGGGGGTGGTTTGATCTTGCGGCCGTCTTACTGCAACATCTGCGTGTCTCCCAGACCTGACAGCACCTGAAACTGAACGACAAAATGCATCTTTCTAGGGCAAGGACTATCCACAAAAGAGCCGAAAAATGGGCTAAATCACCAACTCTTTTACGTCGATAACTTCACGTTGTTGCCAACGTAGAATGATGTCATCTACATAAAGTGCAAGAAAACCACATCACTGTTGACATCTAACCGATACACACCTCGCTTAGCACTGGTAAATCCATAGGATTTACTACCGCCAAAGCGAAGTTCCATGATCGGGTTCGCTAAGTCCATAAATGGACTTCTAAGCTCCATACTAGATGCTCTTCACCTTTCCACATAACCTTCTGTGTGCGTATATGATGTCTCTACCTCCTCAAGGTAACTGCAGTAAAGCGGTTTTAACATCCATTTGCCAAACCTCTAGGTTCAAGGGTGCGGCAGAAGAATTACATGGACTTGAGCATTGCAAGCAAAGGTCTCATCGAAATCGATGCCCTCATTCGAGTGTACCCTCCCACAAGCCCGGCTTTCGTAACCTCCATCTAATCTCTTCCTCTGATATCACACTTACTCCATGGCTTCCGCCATCCTGGTAGAGGTGTCTTTCATATACATCCATAGCCGCTAGGACCCATTTCTAAGTCCATAGCGTGATGATCTTGCGTCTATATGAGCGAAACCGGCGGGGACGTCTCATGGTGCTGTGGTGGGACTCATCCCGTACAGGTGTAGTATGAACTAACCTTGAAGTCAGTCACTTCTTATCTATCATCCTATACCGAAACTCTCCCTAGAGTTGTCTCGCGTGTGTCTTTATATCTCATTTAGGCCATCATGCAGACTTACGTGATCTCTACACTCTTCGTATGATCTAACTTATATAGATAAAAGGGACATATGCAATCAGTACAATTCGGATAAGAGATTGTAATAGTGGTAGCGAATCATTGTATCTGGCTCAAACAAAATTGCTTCCGATATCTGATCAGCGGTGCGATAACATGTGGTTCTACATCTTGCATAACTTGTTGGGTGGGTGCCACTTATCACGATGGGTATCTCGGGTGGAACTTGACCGACTTCAATTTCTTAAAGTATGCGGTGTCGATCCTCCACTGAACCACGATATCTCGTGTCTTTGGCCCTGTCGGTGGTGGAACACGATCGTGCCCGATTCCTAGTATGATTTCACTTTGGATTTTTGGTTTTCATGTAGTCATCCTCAAGAATCGGGCGTTAGTGCTAATGTGATAACATCTAGGGTATAGAAATAACCACCTTTTGTTCACTAGGATAACCAATAAAGTCTACGCATCGAGATATAGCCTCCAACTTGTTAGCCTTCTTGGCACATGTGTTGTTTGTCACGTATCCTTATGGCTTAAGCGAAGAACTGCCTTCGAACCATGCTTTCGAAGGGATCTTATCGGTGACTTTGGCAATTAGATTGAATAATAAATATGCCGCTGTCTAAGGCATTCCCAGAGCGAAATGAGCGATGTTCGCCAACTCATCATCGATCTAACCATTTCTAGATAGTCATGTTTCTTCGCTCTAACACACGATTTTCTTTGTGGTGTGTGTTTAGTATGATTTGTGCTTAAACAGCGATATTTTAATCGATAATGTTAATTAATTACATAACCCACAACAACCCCTACTCTCGAAAAAGTCGTGCAATACATAAAATCCGACCGTTCATTTCATCTTCTTTGAACATACGCACTTTATCCTTTGTCTGAACTTTGCTATAAATTACATGCAGTTTTCCCGTTCAAATATCATTGAAAAAGTTTCATAAAACAAATCACTCAAACATTCATTCTAACACCAAAATTAAGTGTATTTGTCAACAAAAATTTCTCCACTTTACTCCAGTTCTACAAGCCATTTTTTTTTCTTGCTTGATATCTAAACATTGTTTCTTTTAACTTCATCAAACTCACGACAACTTACCTCGTACATCCACGCTTCGATATCTTGAGAAATGGCTCAGAGTTTGAGCAAAATTTTGGAAGCTCTGGTTGTGATGTAAATAATAGAGGTTTCCTCTTTCTTGAACAATAAAGTGCTACTAAGAGGTTTCGAAAGGTATGATGTGATTATTATTAAACGATAAAGTGTTATTAAGAGGATTCTTTGAAACTTCCATCGATCGATCTTGGAGGAGTTCTTTGGAAGAAATTGCGAAGAAGCTTAAGTATTATCTTCTCGGCAACCATAGCCTTATTCTCTTCACTGACACGCTAGGCCACTGGCTTTTCTTTCATTGTGGCTTAGTTCAGGCCGGTCGTGTCTGAAATGCCTTTTTTTCCTGATTGAAACACCTTGTCCTCCTTGTATTGGTCGGTTGGGCTTCCCGTCATTCTGATCCTTGATCTTTCTGTGGTTTTCTAAGTGTCGCTTCTCTTTCTAGTATTTGTTGTACCCTCTTGATCCGAACTTCTATTTTCCGAGATCTTTCAGCTATCGGTGTTTATTAAGTCGACAAATCATCAACTGTTGCACTCGCTTTCTCTTTGGCATTTTCTTTGGTTCATTTCTCTTGTCGACTTTTAGGACGGTAGCCTGAGCGTGCTAACGTAAACAACTTGAGCGTCGACTTTGGATTACTTTTAATATACCCTAATGTCGTACTCGTCGACTTCGGTCTTTGAGAAAGTATATGTCTGATGACGTCTCGTTGAAACCAGGTCTTTTACGGTGCATACTATATAGACTTTTCGGTCGATGGCAGAGGCGCCCATAGGACCTTGAGTTGATCTCTCTTTAGTGTGCTTGTCCTTTCTCAAGGCCGAGATTTCATTGATGATCGTCGTGAATCTAAGCTCAGTATCGTCAATAGATTAACGTTTTTACTTGAATTTGTCGAACCCGATAAGTTATTATCGACTTGTTGTATGATCTCCGTTGAACTGCGCAAAGGCTCTCGGTGTGTCCGCATCTCATTTGTTGTCTAATGTTCCTTGACTTCCTAATATGTGAGTTTGAAACTATTAGGAGATAATGTTCTTTTCTAGGTTGTCGAGCTTCGTCCAGCTTTTCTCTTAGGGGCGATAAAATCATTTCGATCTTTAGGTTTGAACTCATAGAGTCGGGTCTTTACCGCTTTGGTGCGATCTTTGTGATATTTTCTCTAATGATGATTGGTCCATTTGTAATAATCTCCACATTCGGCAATGTTGTGCGGTGAGGTATTCTCAGTAGAATTTTACTTGGTTAAATATTGATTAGTTAGTTTCGGGTTTCTCATGATTATCAAATTGATCTTGATGGAGGATTTAAACTTTATGTTGTGTTGTGTCTTTGGTGATGTCGAGTTCAATAACATCTAATTTAGGTTGTCTTGAAAATAAAAGCGAGAAAGTAAATAACACTTCTTTTTTATCGTGGTTCGGAGATATGTTCGTATATCCACGATGATAAACAGTTAATCCACTACTTGAATTGAGTCTTGTTTATAGGTACAAGAGAAAAACCTAGAATCTGAAATTTAACATTTTACGTATTAGCCTTATTGGTGTTCTTTCTTCGCTTGCTAGTACTGAAAACCATTACTACGGGTCTTGATCGACCTAACTTTCTTTATACTGGTGCAGAAAAACCAAGTTTTCAACAATGAACACTTTGTGTAAAGGAAGTTTCTTTGTAAAGGATGTTTGTAGTAGGCGGAGCGTAATGTTGGTGCGTCTTTCTAGTTGGAGTCTTTGAGCACAAAACTTTCTTGAGAAATCTTGTCTTTGAAATCCAGGTTGAAATAATGGGATTATCGATAGAATCAGTTCGTCTAAATAATTTATACTTGGGCCCTTGGGTTTTAGGTTGTTGTATCTTTTATTCGATTCTGAAGCCTTGACTTCTCGATAGATCTAACAAACACGGTTTTGGTACCTTGTGGATGCCATTCATGGTTGAACTTCAGATAATCCGCTAATCTAGTTCTTATCGGTAGGACACTATGAGCGATTGTATATTGAGTCGATTTTCTTGACTCCGTTCGGACTTCTCTATAATGAAGCTTCACTTTTTTGATGTCTTGAACTTTAGATTGACTTTAGAAAGTTCCGGTCTTAAGAGCATAATCTGCTATCACAGGTGGTATTGTTTGGCCTTGATGTTTGTACCATGTTGGATTCTTGACTCAGCGGTGAGCTTCAACTCAACTTTAGTAGAACTAAAGACTAATGAATTTTTCTCGATGGTGAATTCTCGATCAACTTGTAGTTTTAGTCATTGCTCATTTAACATCTTCATGATTGTTTTGTAGTCGACCATAATGCTTTCTGTCTTATCCCACCGGAATGATGTGTCCTCGGATTCGACACCTATTACGATAATACAACAGGTTTGGGAGAGATTTTGATGAGAGATGAGAGTTACCTCGGGTTCGTGAAGTTGTTATCCATTCCCACTATGTAGCTATCCATATGTTGTTGATCTCTGACCACAAACACTACCTTTCTTCGTCGATCTTTGAAGAATAGGCGATATAGCTACTTGAAGTATTGACCTTCTCGGCAACCATGGCTTACACTCATTTAGTTTTATCGCTCTTGGCTCTCGGTGTTTCATTTCCTTGTGGTTTAATCGAGGCGATCGTATGCGAAGTGACTTTATTCTAATTTTGAAACGTTAAATCATCTTTCTATCCGGTCGGATGGGCTTCTCGATCCGATCCTTGTTGGTTATTTCTCGTGGCGTCTTGGCCATTTCTTTCTTTATGGGACTTGTTGTACCTCGTCCCGATTCGGGTTTCCATTTTTGAATCTTTCAACCATCAACATTTCTTGAGTTAGCTAATGCGCATTGTTGCTTTCGTTTTATCTTTGTTTGTCTTCTTTGATTCTTTGCTCTTGTCGACTTTGGGCGACTCTTCGGTGAACTGATGTCGTACTCTTAGCTTTAGGGCTGAGAAGATTTTGTCGATTGATATCTCGTTGAAGCCTTCCTTCTTACGAAATATTCTTGTATAGACTTTCGAAGTCGGTGGTTGGGGAGCGTCAGGGACTTTCAGTTGATCTCGTTGAGTGTATTTGTCCTTGCAGGGTGAAATCTAATGGTGATTGTTCCAAATCTAAGCTCTATGTCTTCAATGGATTCCTTTCTTCATTTGAAGTTGTCGAACTTTGACAAACTATCGATGAGTTTGTTTTCTTGATCTCTTACAGTCGTCTGAAGGCTCTCAAGTGCATCACATCTCTGTTGTCTCGCATTTCATCAATTTCTCAATGTGTGAGTTGGGAACTATTCCGAAGATGATGTTCTGGCTGGGTTATTGAGCTCATCTTTTTCTCTCTTCGGATGTGAAGTTAGCTCGATCCTTGAAGCTTGTGCTAAATGGTCAGTCTTTGCGGCTTTAGTACAGAACTTTGTACTTTCTTTGATGATGATTCGTTTGTTTGTAATAACCTTCCATTTGACAATGTTATACGGTGAGGTAGCTCTTGATGCGAACTTCCAAATCTTATAGTTGTCTACATAAAGTGGGAGTGACATTGACCTTATAGTTTAGTTTCCATGTGACAAAATATGTAGCGATATGTAAAAATATATCTGGTTTATGGATACATTAGATCGAACAACCACTTAGGCGAGTGGTAGTTCTTTTGAACAACCGACTCTAATACCAATTGATAGTCCGGCGGTGATTAAATGCTTGGTGTACATGGGAAAATACACCAGTTAAGGAATATTAAAACTTTTCTTAAAAATAAGACCGAGCATACATTGGTCAGATGTCGGTTTAGCGATGGCGGTTCGATCTTGGTATCGATCTCTGGC